>JAMYHI010000113.1:0-52915 GCA_025531525.1 Pichia sp. P7020A
GCGAATTCAACTAATTCTTCTGCTTGACAGTTGTTTAAACCGAAAACTCTAGCAATACCATCACTGTAATAGAAAAAGATATAATGGGAGGAGAACGTGTTGTGTTGTTATGTTAGTATTGGTTCCTGGAGACGAGATAAGATGAGGACACAGTTTCGAATATCTGGTTAAAGTCATGTCTGATGCATGCATGAGGGTTTCCCGGTCGAAATGTTTGTGCAGTATCTTGCGTGCAATGTCATATAGTGGATAAACGTTGCCCGTTGCTCGGTTAATTTTCACAGGGGGGCTAGAGCGAGAGGGCGAGAGTCGAGGTGCGACTATTGAAATTTCCTCGTAGAGCGTTATTGAGAGAGAGCAATTTTGCATTTCATGACTTCCATTTGATAATCGTAAACTGTGAACTAATTAATGATGATGATGTAGATGATACGTACCCGACAGCTAAAACTCTTCCGGTTTCGTCCAAGTTAGCTTCTTCAGAGACACCTCTGATCTTAGATTCCAAGATGGAGGAGACTTCAGTTGGTGCAGCCTTTGCAGAAGCGTAGGTTCTTGCAGCTAAAGGTCTTGCCTAAATTGATATTAAAGTAAATGGTGAATTGTTGGTGGGTTGAAGTTAGTAAAACTGTGTGTTTATTGAGGAGAACGTATCGGATTTTAGCAGGTGGTAACACCACATCGTTCGTTGGTCAATCAACACGAGAATCGTGATGGCAACGAATCTAATAAAAGAATGTGTACTACCAATTGGTTAATGGTAGTACACATTAAGCCAATGTCCAGGTGTCTCTCCTCTTATTTGCTTTCACATTGGTTGAATGAATGAATGGATGGATGTACGTACAACTCTTGGGATGATTTTAGCGTTGACAGCTAAGGCTTGCTTAGCAGCAGCTCTGATGGTTCTTGCGGAGATCATTGTTATTTGACGAGCAGTGTCTGGCTTATGGAAAGACCTGGGTAGCGTTCACCTACGATCAACAGCAGCAGCCCGCCACTGTGTTGAAGCAGTCGCTGAGCACAAATCGCTGAGCGTCCAGCGTCCAGCACTGTCGCCCAGCAGCAGCAGCAGCAGCCAGAGAATGGCGAATCGCGAATGCTCAGCGGCCAGTAGCGAGTAGCCAGTAGCCAGCAGCCAGTAGCCAGCGAGAGAGCGGGCTCAGCGCATTGCTCACTGGGTGCCCAATGGCGAATCCGTGGGGAGGCAACGGGGCAATGCCGGGGAACTGGCGGGTCAGCGCTCCATCAGCTGCGAAACGGGGCAATTATCCGTTCCTCCTTCCTCTTTTGGACACAGCCTGCCTAATGCGGAAGGCGCGCTGCCATCGTCACGCCCGTGCCACTAGCGGCCACTCTGATTGGCCAGCGGCGCGAAGTTCCTCGTTCCTCTCAACCTCCTCGAACAAGAGGCGTTTCCCAATGCGGCAATTATGGAGCAGCATGAATCAGAGGGACAGGACTAGTCCGAGATAACTATACTTCCCGATTAGGAAGGCGATTTTGACACAGTGCTGCCTTTCTGCCCTTTAGATGATATTTAGTCACAAAAGCCAGCTATAGGCCACCCAATTCACCATACACTACTTACCATAGACAATATACGACAGACGACAGACAACATAGTTAAACTTGATCAAAATGCTTATAGAATGCTCGGTACCACCAAAGTTATCACGAGTACCCAAATACCCCGTCGTACTCTGCCACGGCTTTTCCGGCTTTGATCACATGTTCTCTCTTCCGGTATTCTCGGCCACTACGTTTGCTAATCAAACGCAGCCACTGACGGACATTTTCAAGAACTTGGTGGCTGGACAACAGACTGATTCTACACCTAATGAAGATACCTCGGACTGGTCTGGTAAAAAGGAGGACAGGAGTCTTCAAAATGCTGCATCAATGTCGCAAATGGGCGTCGATAATAAAAGTCTTGTTGATGCTGCTAATTCTGCAAAGTATCTAATTGAATACTGGAACGGTGTGAGAGAGAACCTCAGTGAACATGGATGCTCCGTGCTGATAGCCAAAGTGCCTCCATTTGCAGGCATTGAGACGAGAGCTTCAGCACTTGATCTATTCTTGAGGAAATCAGTACCACAATTACGAAAGAAACATCACGTTCCTGAAGGTGAACCCGTTAAACTCAACCTAGTAGCCCACTCAATGGGTGGATTGGATTGTCGTTATCTAATTTTCCAACAACTACACTCATTGGAAAATAATAAAAACCCACCACCATATAAGGTGGTGTCATTGACTACCATTTCAACACCGCATAGAGGCACTGCCGCTGCAGATTTTGCAATGAAATATTCACCCCCATCAGTCATCACAAATTACTTCCCTTCCATCTATGAACTCACCTCGGAACACATGACCAAGTTTAACAACGTGGTGGAGAATGACCCAAGCGTTAAATATTTCAGTTATGGAGCTCAGTTCTCTCCATACCCCGGTTCTGTGTTTCTTATCACTTGGAAAATTGTCAATGATAAAGAAGGTCCCAACGATGGGCTCGTCAGTTTGAAATCTGCCAAATGGGGAGATTATCAGGGATATTTGGATGACGTTGATCATGCAGACCTTATCAATTGGATGGGGCCCATGAAAATGGCAAAACTGGCACTCGGAGTTCCCAACTTTAACCCAAAATACTTTTACCTACAGGTGGTAGACAATATCGCTGCAAATGGATTATAAAAGTGTCTCATATAGATTGGACATTTCATGTTCCACGTCCTCACAATACCCCTCAATCGCTGGATACGTTGAATTGTACAGTTTCTTGACACGTTCGCAATTAGCTAGTTCGGATGTAATCCATTCTTTCCACTCCTTCAAGATATATTCACGCTCCAAGTAGTTCAATAGGTTCAATCTCGTAAGTACTTCATTACGCTCAATTCGTAACCCTGTCAATTTCTTAGACAATGATATCTCAATATTACCTCGAAGAACGTCCACCGAGCCCGTCAGTTTGTCAAGAGTGGTATCTGTTTTCCTTAATAGTTCATTCATACTGAGTAGGTCCTCACTTTTCAAAAACCTCCAATAACATTCAGATCCCGTAGAAGAGTATGAGAGATCAGTATGGTTCGGATAGATCAATTCGTCAATTTCACTGACACTTAAAGAACGTTGCATGTGGAAGTGGTTCCCCATTAGTGATTCGACGTGCTTGTTAGCATTCCTCTCTCGCCAATAAGTACTGCTGGATCTACCAACAAGTAAGAGATTCAACACAATGGAGAATGAGAAAATGAAAACCAGGACCATGTTCGTACTGAAAAAGTTCACAATTGTCCCCACGATATGTAAAATCCGTTTACACGTCCTCGTTGCAAGCCTCTCGAATTCAAAATTAATCTTCTCATAGTAGAATGTCGAGAACAACTGTAAAGGTATGAAATTGACAGATTTCTCAAAAAGACCCTCCTCTTTAGTCATTTCATCACTATCATATTTGGTGATCGGTCCAAAGGTCTGTATCGCTACTGCAATTTTCCGATTTTCGTTCTTCAACTGTTTAATACCAACATCCAACTTCTCCTCTAGTGCCTCCATTCTGAACATCATGATTTGATGTGTAATCTTTCTAGTAAACCAGTTCATAACATTATGCGCATCATCTCCCAACGTGTAATATATAAGTAACTTACATGATTTAGAATCAACACTGTGAATGACAAATCTCATAATAATTTTCCTATTGATTCCAAAGACAAATCTCAAATATGGCGTTTCTTGGACCACATTATAATACTTGTTATTATCTAGTTTCTCAATTGTTTGCAAAGCACATGGGACTTTAAAAATGGCATTCCACACAACCCTGCTCATTTTCTGCTTCGAATCGCATCTCCATAAGCTGTGTTTCAGATGATCGTCCTTGAAAATACTGGACGCTAGTGGGAGAGTGCATTGCAGAAGAAATGATTCGTCACCAAAAAGTAAATGAAATAATGCCTTAGCGGGCATTTTCACCTTCTTAATTAGTAACAAGTGCATGTCAGGGGTATAGTTGACTTGCATATCTGAATAAAAGTTACTGATTCCGATTGTTTTGTTCATGTATGAAGTTGTAGAGTTGACACCAGTTAGCAAGCTGACATCTTGCTTCCGTGTTTGTCTGGCCTCGTCACTGGGTTGGTTGGTTATATTTTGGTTATTCACTTCATTCATTAAATTGTTCTTTCTTGCGTCTCTTATCTTTGCCGAAGATTGCTCAATGAATGCAAGTTCTTGTATTATATTCCTCAGATCTTTCAATTTATCCTTCTTCATGCTACTCAAAATAAAATTGAACTTAGCCTCAACGTCATAGATATTTTGCAAGTACACTTGCATTTTCAAAGACATACCACTGACAAAGTAAACTTTGATGGTGTTAGAAGAACCCTTACGCTTGATAACTTCAGTATTAAGGAAATTCGTCAACTTGATGGGCACAATAGAAATCAACCCGCACGTATGACTGTACACGTAAAAGCAGTAATTAGTCAAGTATATCGTGCAGAACAATTTCTGTTCACTGTTTGGAGACCAAGATGCATTAAACTTCAAGAGTGTGAATTCATCATCCTTAATACAAACCTCAAAAATTGATCTCAATTCAGCATCTGCCAGTCGTAAGTGATCTGGGTAAAAATCTGGGTACCTCAATTGCACGAGCATTTGAGGTCCTAAATGTTTCGTCTCTTGTGCCAAAATTTGTTTGGATTCTTCATCAAGCACAAAATAAAGCCCCCAGTTCACATACCCCCAAAAGTTCGCTGTCAAAGCAGATGGAATTGTCGTAGATGAAAGGTAGATATGAGCCATCGCCAATTTCTCCGTCATACTGGTCCTTAACGGTGGATTAATAGATAAGTTAAACTTTAGATTAGATAATTGCATTTCTATGAGCTGTGAAGTTTTCTCCCTTTGCGGATCTTGTTTAATGACATCAACGAGTTCTAGATCTTTTGCAACAACGGGGACCAATTTGAGAATGTTCAATGCCGGTGGGTATCTAATTGATGCCACCTCTTTAGTCTTATCAGAGGACGCGGCTTCAGTAGTCACATTTCTGAAAACTGTCAGCCAACTTCTCAACTCAGCAAGTGTTTCAACTTGTATAATCAAGTTTGTATGTTCACTTGTGATGCGAAGACAAAACTTCCTATCCTCTGATGGGAGGTATTTAACTTGCACGGATAATACTCCGATTTTATCACTTTCTTGCACATACTGACCATCTTGAGAAATGGCTAAAAACCCAAATACTCCATTTTTCACGAACATCCAACGCTTAATCCAAACGTCTCCCTTACCCATTAATTTTGGAGATTTGATGAACACCCAGCCATGCTTCTCCAAAATGGGATCATCCTTGAAGATGAGTTTAGACTCATCCAAGATTGATGGATCATAATCACTGATATTTGTGCTTGGCGTGTACATTTTCACTGCACCTTCTTCCGAGTTCTCCCTTGCACGGTTCAAATCATTAACGAGTAGTTTTGTGGAATTGTGTTGTAATCGAGCACATTGGCTGAGTTCATGGATGGAATCAACAATAGCTGTTAAACCGAGGGCATCTGATAGCTTTGTCGCATATGCGGCATTGCTCATGCCATTACTGTTAAGTTGGAAAGAGTTCCAGAAAGAGTCTGAGAGGTCCGTTACCGTTTTAGATATCTTGGATTCTAATTGTTTCATGTGTATCCATAAAATCATTGAAAAATGAATATATTGTTTCCTAATTTCAAACAACTGCAAGGCATCTTCTCGCGTTTTGGAAGCATCATAACCTTTTGGTAGTTGCATGAATTTGGCAGAGACTATATCATATTTATTCTGAACTTTCTCAAAGTTTCGACGTAATTCCATATATTGTGGGAAGTCATAATCGAGCAGCTGTGTCACGGTTTGGATTGAGAACTCATCAACTTTCAACAGAGATAGAGAACTATCAAAGATTATTCTCTGTCCTTTAAGGAATTCTTGTACACACGGTTTGGAGACATCGTTGGAGATGAATTGTGGGTCACTGATATAAGGATCGAATAAACTTCCTACATCGTGAGAGACCCTTATGAAGTTATTCCAATTTTGCACGTAGTTTTGCATAACTCCAATTGACCCTTCCATATGATGAGAGCATTGTAAGATCAGAATGTGCATGTAATTCATTGAAGCTCTGAAACTGGGGGAGTCCATTGTAGCCTCTTTCAAGCCCACGGAGACTAATCTGACTAGTCTCTCGGCAACATAGTCGGTTTCAGACTTGGCTGACTGCTCTGTCTCAATGGGGCGTAGTTTGTTCATTGCTATATGTTGCAATTGAAATACAAATGTGTTGTTAGACTAGGATAATGGGGCTATGCACAATTCTGTGTAGTTGCTGGTGCGTTATGGCTGGGTGAGTGGCCTTACCTGACGTCTGGTGTCTGTTGAGAGGAGTTCAAATTTCAAATTTCAACTTTGTACCCAAAATTCCTTCGTTACGAATTGATTGTTCTTACATGGGGGTCGGATTGGATTATTATGTACAGTACAGTCTATAGCAAGCGATATGGAGAAAGCCATTATTGGGAGAGAATATGGCTGACCTTGGCGTAATATTCCTTGTTGAGCAGTTCTGCGAGCTCTTCCTTGGCGAGCCATTTGAAAGCCTTGACGTCCGCGTCCGTAGAAGACGCTGCACCGAGATCGAACTTACCAGCAACGATATGAGACTTGACGAGGAACTCGTTAACAGGTGCAGACTCGTCGGAGATTATCTTCCCCTTGGTGTCGTACTTGATGAGTGCGGCAGGAGTGTTGGAGACTGACCATGTATTGATTTTGTCACCACCGAGAGTTCTCAGACCGTCTTCTGCAACTTGATGCAATCCCTTGGAGTGATCTTGCTCTGAGACTTCAAAAGTTGGGAACTTCCATTCTCCCTTCTTGTCTTGTATCAAAAGGTATAAAGTTCTTGGTAATTTTCTCTCTAGGGAGGATTGATCATTTGTTTCATCGGCTTTGGTGATTCTTGAATTTGGCTTGATTGGTCTACCAACATCATCCAAATCTGGTAATGGGAGGCCATCCTCACCCAATGCGGCACCTTCCTCATGTTCTCTATGTTTCTTTGGGAGTATCACGTCTTGTTTGAATCTTCTATCTCTACTGTGCTTCAGATCAGGTTGTCCATTAGGATACCAGACACCCTTGTAGTATGGAATAGGGTTTATTTGAGCTTCACGGAATTCACGTTCTGCCACGGTACCCTTTTTGAAATAGTACCATTTTGGGAAAGTCCACATAAGTCTACGTTCGAGTTGTTCTTGGTAGTTGTAGAAAAGTTTCTCAAATTCTGGAACGTCCTTTGTGACGATGGGTATTCTAGAGAGCACCAGACTTGAGCGGATAGCATTCGCAGACGCAGACGAAACCGCGCTCGTCGAAAAAGATCTTGCAGACTGCATCTTGGTGGGTGGAAAGGGTGTGCCTATGGATGGCTTCTGGTGGATTCTTCAGTGTTCTCAGCTTGATCACACTACTGGCTCTCTCTGTAGACATTTCTTAGCATTCAGCTGAGTTGGTGTGGAATTTGAAATTTCAAATTTCCATGTTCGAGCGAATGCAAGAAAAAGCAGCATGTGCAGGTGCACGGGTGGAAAAGAAAGGCAGTCGCGTCGATGCAGTAAATAGGTGGCGCAGCAACGTGGCGCAACACTTTTGCCGTGAACATGGATTACTTAAGGCCACAGCACAGCGTCTATGATCCGAATCCGAAGTCGAAGTCGACCGATCGGACTGCATCGGAAGTGCGCTGCCCCAGTTGCGGGTCATGGTACACTTGGTATGTCCGATATCCAGTATAAAGTGCCCTTAAACATAAACACAAACACAAACACGCCCCGCAGTACTCTCTGCGCTTATCTGAACTCCGAGAGGGAGATACCGGGTCCAGCGTCCGGAGATCAGCAGCACAGAAAACAGGCCGCGCCGCATGCAGATTAGTGTGCAGCATGAATGAGGCGGCGCAGCTAAAGCCGACGGCTGTGACAACACGAGAGGGTGTATAAAAGGATAGGGACGGCCACGAGGATGGGGGTAAAAGCGGAGCTACAATCGAGTGGAGTGCAAAAAGATCTCCATTGGAGGTTAGGAACTGTATCTAATTCCAACGAACAAACAAACAAACAAGCAAACACCCACAATGGCAATCCCAACACACTCGACTACCCACATTAATCAGCACGAAATCATCCCAACTAAAGATGATCTCGGAGCACTCGCAAACAGAATCAATATGGAGACAAGATCATTGCACAACCAGGTGGACAAAATGGTCACTTTGAAGTTTGCCCTTGCTGTCAGAGATCCTAAGATCTACAGACAGGGCATTCAGTTCTTCTATCACGTTTTCTGTGCCATTGAGGACTGTCTCGAGCGTGAAATGAACAACGATACCAAATACGCGGAGATGTTCAGACAGATCTACAAGCCTGAAATGCTCAGAAGAGAGAAACTTTACAGAGACTTGATGTTTTTCTACAATGACCATTCTGAAAAATTCGAGAAGCCTATTTTACCTGGTCAGATTGAATTCACTGATTACATCCGTAAGAGTACAACAGACCACCCTTACTTGTTATTGGCATACATGCACGTTCTATATCTTGCACTTTTCGCAGGTGGTAGAATCATGTCCTCTCAGGTGACGCGTTCTTTGAGATTATTTCCTCAAGTTAAGGGGAAATCTTATGAAGAATACGTCAGTGAAGGTACCAATTTCTACAAATTCGATGTCGATGACATGGAGGTTTTGAGAATCGTCTACAAGCGTGACTATGAATTACAAACCAGAAACTTCCTCTCCGAAGAGGAGAAGGAGGAAATCATCAACGAAAGTAAGTACATCTTCAAGCAAGTCGGAGAAGGTATCAAGGAAATTGAAAACCACAACTTACAAAGAATTAAGGGCTCCGTCGGATACCACGTTTTCACAAAGGGCTACTATGTGGTCATCGCCGTCATGCTCGTTCTCCTATGCTACATTGCTAAGAGCATTGCTTTAAGGCTCTTCTTCTAAGCAGGGCTTAGGGCGAACCGTTAAACATGCAATCTTTTCTAAACAATATTATTGTTGTCCTATCTTATCATTTGGGTGGCTCACTGAAGCCAGGTTATTATTTTTCTAAATTATATTATATCTATTTTTATACTTCTCTCTTTTCTCTGTTGAACACATCGCTAATACATCATTCTTTATCGCTTTTACCTGTAAGAAATGCTCTCACTTTGGCCAAGGCCTTACCTCTTTGACTAATTTTATTCTTGGCTTCACCCTTCATCTCTGCATATGTTGTCTCAAATCCATCTGGTTGGAAGGTTGCATCCCAACCAAAATCAGTTGGCCCTCTAGCATCAACAATTGTACCTCTAGTAATACCCTGGAATAATAAGACTTCCTCACCAGGTCCACTACAAAACCCAAATGTAGTAATAGCGCTTGCAGACTTATCTTCGAATCCTGCAAGCATCTTCACGAGACCATCCAATCCAATACTTTGAACAAACCATTTGATATAAGGACCTGGTAAACTATTATACGCATCAAACGCTAGACAAGTATCCTCAACGAGAACGGGACCACCTACAACGGTGGCAGCTTGTGCAGCCTTGTGGCGAGTGACATCCTCGATGGAACCTTGGATTTCATCAAGATCAATCTTGGAGTTTGTTATCTTATAATCACCAACCTGTGCATTCTCCGTCTGGCCGGAGCAAAGAATCTGCACAACTTCCCGAAGCTTGTTGGCATTACCTGTGACAAATGTTAGTGTGGACATCCTTGTTGCGCTGTTCTAGGTCAAGCATTCGCTTTCTCTGTCTCTTTCTCCTGCTTCGGCAATGAAATGAAATGAAACCCTCAAAGATCGATCACCTTCGCATGGCATCGACAGCGAAAAGCGAAAAACGGAAAGCGGAAAATCTGTCGCTCCTCTCTTGCGCTACTTCACTTATTTTCGCCTCACGCTCTTTCTTCCCGCTTTGACATACTGCTTTCTTCTCTACATCGCTGTATCTTTTGCGCTTCTTCCTTCTCCATACATATTACACAGCCGGAATACCAGTGATCCTTGTCGCCTCCATCGAGAGATCATAAAAATGGCCGGCCGGAGATCAAGAACGCCGCTTTTATAATATGCACTTGCCAGACTCTACAACACCTTCGGGCGTTGTGGTGTGCACGCATTTGCGATTCGCTTTGTGGTTTCATTTATCTAATCTACCTGCTTTTTCTGTACTGTAGCTCGTATTGCCTCACTCTTCATGCAACCGTGACCCTTGTGCCTTGTGCCTTGTGCCTCTTGCAACTCATCGACCTTACCCCTACTATACTAGGAAAGCCAATGTCCTTCCCGTGAGGAAAATGCCAGAGGCTTGTTGAGGAATCCCAAGACTGCTTTCATTTTTTATTTATTGTGAGAGAGTTAATAAATAACAACCACATTGTCAAGCTTCAACAGTGTCCTTACAACAGTCAAAGTACCGTAAACCCCACCGGTATCAACTGCTGTGGTTACAGGAAAGAACTACACCCAAACCGTAGCCTCGATCATTAGTAAACCCCCATTTGAAAACATCGCACTGGGTGCAACAACATTTTGCATGTCGCGCCCACACTCTAGATCCCCCCCCCCCACTTCGCAGCTATCGCACCAATCTCAATTACATACTGCTCATTTCTATTGTTCTCTTCTTCATCACTTCAAAGGGGATGAGCATCCCCATCCTTACCCCCCTTTATTCAATCCTCCTCTTCTATAAGGAAAATGGATAATAACCTCACCCTCATTGCTCAGTATCTATACCAACATGGCCATTCAGGTGCCGCCCAAACGGTACTGGATTTCCCTGAATTCAACGCCACGCATAGGCGATATTTAGATTTGAAACATCATGTTACAGAGTACGTTAATTCCACAGATAGAAAATTGCTTAGCTCAGATGCCGTTGACTGTATCTATGGTCATTTACATCAACTTGATGAAACTACCGATACTGCTGAAATGAAGCTGAAAATCAGAATATCGTTGGTCACAATTACTTATCTTGAGCAACTACTCATTGAGAAGAATACTGAAGAAGCCGTGCTGACATTGAAATTATTACCAGAAGAGACAGACCTGTCAACGAGACAAAATCTATCCTCTTTGCTAATAAGTTCAGATACGCCTAATGTTTTCCTATCGGCGATTAACTGGCGCAATGTTTCCAAATATGAGCAATCACGAGCCTTACTCGTTGAGAATTTGTTCCGATTATTGCCTTCTAGCATATACCTATACCCTCATGGTCTTGAATCAATTATTAGAGATGCAGGCAATTATCAGAGTTTGTCACACCCATCTTTTGGGACTGGATCAGATCTGTGTAATATGCTAGGCAATGGAGACAGCGATGACAGTGCTCAATTACCAACTAAAATCAAACAGACGCTTAATTATCATACCGATGAAGTATGGTTTATCAAATATTCCCCCAATGGTAGATATCTTGCAACAGGATCCAAAGATAAAAAGATAATGGTTTATGATGCAACTGAAAATTACAAGTTGACTGCCGTATTCAAATTACACACAGAATCAATTACGTACCTTGCATGGAATTCATCATCAACTGAGATATTATCACTCTCATTTGATCAAGTGTTGAGAGTCTGGTCTGTGGCAACTGGTAAGTGTATACGTGAACTGGATAAATCTCAGATAACTCAATCAAGGTTATCTGCAGCGAAGTTCTCCCCAGACTATGAGACTAACAATCAGATTATAGTTGCATCCAATGATGGTAGACTATTTACTGTTTCCATTTCAGAGGATAGGAACGTCCCACCTAAGCTTATCTGTGAATACAGTAAGACTTTTGTTTCTCCCCAAATTCAAGATTTCACCATTCAGAACAATTTCATCTGGGCAATAACGGTCATGAACGAGCTCATTGTATTCTCACTCGACACTCTCAAGCTCATTTATAAAATACAACTGAATCAACCTCCAGTGGCGATTACCTCCGTATCTGCATCATTCCCAGGTGTGATCAACCAAGATGTCACAACGAATTCTTACGTTCTCATCAACTTGAAGCCAAGTTCGCTCGTACTTGTCAATACCAGTGGTATAACTTCATCTAACGGTGGAAGTACATCTACACATTTAGATTTAGGTTCCACAAAGTCAAGACCACGTACTAGGTCACGTTCCACATCGAGCTCTTTCTCCGCAATTAAACGACCAACCGTTACACCCGAGCAAGAAATGGTTAACACTAACGGCCGTTTACCATACCTTGAATCATTTTTCCACCTCCCTACGGCATCTGCAAATAACTACGTTATGAGAGGTTGTGCCGGTGGGAACTTTAGTCCCTCAACATCTTCAAATAGGGCAAGCTCTGGTGTTGTTCTCAGTGGTGGTAGAGGTGGTGAAATCTGGATGTGGGGGTACGAAGGTAACATTCTACATTGTGTCAGGGGACATGAGGGTTTGGTCAACTGTGTGGATTGGAGAGGTGATCAATGGTATGAAGACTCAAAGGATAATGTGGAATGGGCTAGTGGAAGTGATGACGGGAAGGTTATCGTGTGGGGTGTGTAGTAGGCAGCAGTGGATCGGTATGTTAAGTGTTAAGTGTCGAGTGTCGAGGCTGTGCAGAGAATTTCCGAATTTGGAATTTGATTTGAGATTTGAGATTTGCGAAGATGAAGATGGAAATTTCTGTAGCTGAAAAATTTTTAGGATTATGTACTTGTTAATGTGTGTTAACGGTTCACACCACATTTTCTATAGACCAACCAGGACAGCATCGACCATGGCTGCAGTTCAGAAGAGAAACGGTCAGAAGAAGTCCGTCAAGGGCGAAACTCCAGCTGTCAAGGAAGTTCAAGCTAAGAAAAGAAGCCATGATGAACAGGAAGAAAGCAGTGATGAAGAATTTGAATTAAATGGATTGATCGATGCAGAAGCAAGCGACGATGATGATGAAGAAGAAGACGAGAGCGATGAAGAAGCAGCAGCAGATGAAGGCGACTCTGCAGAAGAGGACGAAGAAGCTGATGATTCTGAAGAAGATGAGCTTAACAAGCTTCTCGGTGAAGAAGACAGTGAGGGTGAAATCTCCAGTGATGAAATTGAATCCGAAGATGACAGCAAGTCCATTACTGAACGTTTATCTGATGTTAAGCTTCGTACTTTATCATCCGATTCTCTCAACAAACTCAATGAAGTTCATACACAGTTTGCAGATGGCCGTCCAAGAATCATTAAGCCCGAGATTGAACCTGTTTACGACTCTGACGATTCTGATCACGAAGATCACAATACCATTGGTAATATTCCTATCAGTGCATATGAAGAATATCCACATATTGGTTATGATTTGAATGGTAAGAGAATCATGCGTCCAGCTAAGGGTAGTGCACTCGATCAATTGCTCGAGAATATCGATTTACCAGAAGGTTGGACCGGTTTACTTGATAAAGATTCTGGTAGTGCTTTGAATATTAACGAGGAAGAACTTGAATTGATTAGAAAGATTGAGAGAAATGAAACCACAGATGATACAACAAACCCATATGAACCAACCATTGAATGGTTCACTAGCAAGACTGAAATCATGCCATTGTCTGCAGCACCGGAACCAAAGAGTAGATTTGTTCCATCGAAACATGAAGCTAGAAGAATTATGAAGCTCGTTAAGGCTATCAGAGAAGGAAAGATCATGACACCAGAACAACGTAAGAAGGCACAAGAAGAAGATTCTGAAGAGTTGAACTACAATTTATGGGAGGGTTCCCATGATGAAATAACTAAAGATCACATCATGACTCTCAGAGCACCAAAGCTTCCACCACCAACACATGAAGAGTCTTATAATCCTCCAGAGGAATACGTCATGACCGAGGAGGAATTGAAGGCATGGAAGGAAATGGACCCAAGTTATCGTGACACGAGTTTCATACCACAAAAATATGGCTCTCTTCGTAAAGTCCCTGGTTATGCTGATAACATTCGTGAAAAATTTGAGAGATGTTTGGATCTTTACCTTGCTCCACGTGTGCGTAAGAACAAATTGAATATTGACCCAGAGTCTTTAATTCCTGAGTTACCATCACCAAAGGATCTCAGACCATTCCCTATTAGAACATCCACTACATACGAAGGTCACGAGAGTAGAATACGTAGTTTATCCATTGATCCTACAGGAAATTGGTTAGCTACAGGATCTGATGATGGTACCGTTCGTATCTGGGAAGTTTTGACAGGTAGAGAAGTACATAAATATGTTATCATTGAGGACGTGAAGGATAACAGTGAAGATCACATTGAAGCCGTGCAATGGAACCCAGATCCAGAATGTGGTATTTTGGCCATTGCATGTGCAGAAAACATATATCTCTGTATTCCACCTATTTTCGGATACGAGATTGAGAATGAAGGTCATAAGAGAATTGAGGATGGTTTCGGGTTCTCGAAGAGTCAAAATGAAAAGGCATCTGTCAATGGTGTTGCCTCAGATGATGAAGATGGTGGTGACAATGGCAAGAATGATGTCGATGAGGATGGTGTGACCAAGAATGCAGCATCATGGTTCAAGCCAACTAAGGATCAACTTGCTAATGGTATCTCACTCGTTATTACCACATCTCGTGGTTCTTCCGCATCTGCATCGACAATTAAAAAACTCAACTGGCATCGTCGTGGTGATTACTTATTATCTGTTTCTCCAGATGGTGGTAATCGTGCAAGTGTATTGATTCATCAAATCTCTAAACATGCATCTCAATCACCATTTAGAAAGAGTAGAGGTATTCTCATGGATGCCAAATTCCATCCATCTAAGCCAATATTGATCGTCATGTCACAGAGATACATTAGAATATACAATTTACAACAACAACAATTAGTGAAAAAGCTTCTACCTGGTGCGAGATGGTTATCATGTCTCGATATCCATCCACGTGGAGGTGAACATCTTATTGCAGGTTCTTATGATAAGCGTGTGTTATGGCATGATTTAGATTTGAGTGCTACACCATATAAGACTTTAAGATATCATGAGAAGGCTGTTAGATCCGTTGCATTCCATAAGGGAACGTTACCATTATTTGCATCTGCATCCGATGATGGAAGTATTCACGTTTTCCATGCCACAGTGTATGATGATTTGATTACTAACCCACTTTTGGTTCCATTAAAGAAATTACAAGGTCATAAGGTTATCAATTCATTGGGTGTGTTGGATATCGAATGGCATCCACGCGAGGCGTGGTTATTCTCCGCTGGTGCAGACAATGTAGCAAGATTGTGGACCACTTAGTATAATCAAACAAACATGTATAGTACACGCTTATGTAGTGACCAATAAAATCAACAGCAAAGAAGAAAGATTACTCGATTTAGAATTAGATTTGAATTTGATTCAATTTTTACTATAATAGAAAGGAAATGGAAATGCACTCGTGGAGAGGGGGTTCTACATGCTAAGTTAATATATAAGGTAATTGTCGTTACAGGTCTAGGATTTAGATCTAAGTCTTCACATCAGGAGCATCTCTGCCAACGAACTTCTCGAATTGTAAAAATTTGACAACGCCAGCAATATCATCCTTCAAAAAGTCATCGACGGTCTCGTTGAGGGTTTCATCAGATTTGTCAGTTGAATGCTTTTCGAGGTAAAGTCTAATAGTTGCACCAGATGAGCCCGTACCTGACAAACGGACGACAAAACGCAAACCATTTTCCAATTTCACGAACAAACCTTGCTTGGAGGAGACGGAACCATCGAGATCTTTATAAGAGAAATTTGCAGCCTCCTTAACGGTAGAGTTGAGGAGTTCGGATCCGACAAAGTTAGAATCGTCGACACGAGATTGAAGGAAATCGATAATTTGTTGAGCCTTCTCTGATTCGCAATTCTCGTAATCATAACGCGTGAAGAAAGTACGTCCATATTTCTTCCAGAATTGGAGTTGGATGTTTCTGATGGATGGTTCAATGGTTGGGTTTTCCTTAGCAAAGGCCGCAATAATGTTCAACCATGCAACAATGGCCCAAACACCATCCTTCTCTCTGATGTGGTTAGAACCAGTACCAAAGGATTCTTCACCACAGATGGACAATTTATTGGAGTCAAAAAGAGCACAGAAGAATTTCCAACCCGTTGGCACTTCATAAACGTTGAGTCCCTGGTCCTTAGCAACGAGGTCAATTGCACCAGAGGTTGGCATGGAACGTGCAAGGCCATGAACGCCACCTTTTTGGAAATATGGGATAGATTGTGCATGTTCTGCGATGATTGCAACAGAATCACCAGGGGAGACAAATGCCTTGAAACCATAAATCATATTTCTATCACCATCACCATCTGAGGCTGCACCAAAGGTGATTTTATTTGCATCAACCTTCTCCACAAGAGTCTTTGCATAGGTGAGGTTAGGATCAGGATGCAAACCGCCAAAATCCGGTAATGGATGACAATTCTGCACACAGGAGCCGTCTAAACCTAACTCTTTCACGAAAATGGCTTCACCATAAGGACCGGTGACACCATTGAGCGCGTCGAAAAGGAAGGAGAAATGTTGGTTCGTTTGGATGAAAGATTTGATGAGTGGGAAGTCGAAAATTGATTTCAGCATCTCAACGTAGTCCTTAGTAGAGTCAATGATTTCCACTTCTAATGGACCATAGGTGGAAGTACCTAATTTAGTGAGATCGACTTCGGGTAAGTCTGCAATGATCTTATATTCTTTGATATTTGTTGAATTTTCATACATCTTGTCAGTGACGGATTCTGGTGCTGGACCACCATTGCTTAAATTGTATTTAATACCACAATCATTATCTGGACCACCAGGATTGTGAGATGCAGTGAGGATAATACCACCTGTTGCCTTTCTAGTTCTAATGACATTGGAAGCGGCTGGAGTGGAGAGTATACCATTTTCACCTACAATGATCTTAGCAACGCCATTGGCTGCACCAATCTTTGCAATGAGATTGACAAAGTGATCGTTATAATAACGTCCATCACCACCGACGATTAAAGTGGAGCCATGTGCACCCTCTGGGATTGCATCAAAGAGCGCTTGGAGAAAGTTTTCCGTGTAATGAGCCGCCTTGAATTGGGTTGTTTTCTTTCTGAGACCGGACGTACCTGGCTTCTGGCCTGCAAAGGGCGTGGTTGGTACTGATGTGATTGCAAACGCCATTGTTGTGCGAGAGTGTGCTGTGCTGTTGCTGTTGCTGCTTCTGGTTCTCCGTGGCGTGGCGTGGCGTGGCTGCGTCGGCGGACGTCCCCGGCTATTTATATTTGTGAGAGAACGGGAGCGGAATGGGAAATTAAAAGCTGCCGATTTCTGACAATTGATTTTAGTGGGGTGTGGGGTCTTACAGTGGCTGTACATCGGCTATACAAGAGTATCTATCTACATTACGCTGGCAATCTCCTCGGCGAGTCTGCCCACGTTGGCAGGGGTAATGCCCGCAACGCTCATGCGGCCATTGGCAGTCATGTACACGCTCGCTTGCTGAAGCTTGCCCACCTGCTCTGCGGTTAACCCAGTAAAGCAGAACATTCCCTGCTGCGAGATAAGGTGTCCCCAACCAGTGGTGTCCTTACCAGGGCCGTGACATCCGAGTTCAACGAGACGATCGTATAGAAGTTGACGCATAGTCTTGAGTCTATCTCTCATGATACTGACTTCTTCGGACCATTGGCCGCGTAATGCATCATCTTCCAAAATCTTCTCCACAATCTTGGATCCGTAGCATGGTGGAGAGGAGTACATGGCTCTCACTGTACGTTTCAGTTGTGAAGCAACAGTACGAGATTCGTTATCGGATGCAGTCACTACTGAGAATGAGCCAACACGTTCACCATATAAACCCATGTTCTTTGCAAAACTCTGCGCAAGTAACATGTTACCAATCTTCCCATTATCAACCATTTGTGAAACCTTATCTAGAACTGACAAGTCTTCAACGAGTCCGGTACTGAATCCTTGATATGCCATATCGAATAAGGGCAATAATTGTCTCTCTTCCACAATGTCCAAAATTTGTTCCCATTGTTCAGCAGTGGGGTCAATACCCGTTGGATTGTGACAGCACACGTGTAATAGAACAGCATCACCGGGGGATAATGCTCTCAAATCTTCCAAGAGTTTCCCCAAATGTAAACCTTGAGTTTCTCTATCGTAATACGAATATTTGACCACTTCTAATCCTGCATTATGGAAAATTGCTTCATGATTAGCCCAAGATGGATTGGGGATACTAATTTTCTTAGTACTGGTACCATTGAGTACAAACTCTCCAAGTACTCTCAAGCTACCAGTACCAGAGATACCCTGACCGGTGACAATTCTCCCCTGAGATAGTAATTTACTCGTATTTCCATGTGCGGAGTTATCGAATAAGAATCCTTGTACGAGTTCAACAAATTTGGGAGTGCCTAAGATGGGGATATATTCATGGTTTAGACTAGAATCTTCAATAATTCGTCTCTCAGCCTCTTGTACAGATGGTAAAACCCATGGTTTACCGGCATCTGTACGGTATGCACCAACTCCGAGGTTAATCTTGTGACTGTGTGGAGCGGGGTCATTGAGAAATGATGTCGTGAGTGATAGAATTGGGTCTGCAGGTGCTGGCTTGAGCGTTTTGAACACGGAAATGGAACGAACGGCCATGATGATGTTCGTCAAGCACTCAATTGTTCAATTGTTCTTGCTGTGGAAGGGAAAGGGTTAAGAGTAAAGAGTAGCAGTAGTAGTAGAACCCAAGAGCCGTGCCCGGGCCTTTGGCCTTTGGCCTTTTATAGGGAAATCGCGAATTGAACGAGGAAGTTGAGTTGTGCCGAAATCCGAAATTGCGGGGGCCAATCACACCATCTATCCGTATATTATCTAAGAATGTACACAGTTTACACGCGTATTACTTGTTCAGGTACAGAGCGTCAATCTTGGCGAGGGATGGGCCAAAACAGAGACGTAGCTTTGTACGGTACATTGCCGGTTCGTTGAGTTGAACTGGGTTACCCTCGAAGTACACCGTTTCGAGTTGTTTGCAATTCTTGCATGCTTTGGCAATGTTGGAATAGTCTGCAATTCGATTATAACTGCACCAGAGATCTGTCAATTGCGTGAGATCATCGAGACCAGATAGATGCGTGATTTGGTTACCTGTGATATCGAGCACTTGCAAGTTCTTCAAATTGGAGAGACCCTCGATTTGTGTGAGCTTGTTATGCGAGAGATAGAGTTCTTCGAGTGATTCGAGTGCTTCCAATCCTTCAATCTTTGAGATTTTGTTAGATTGAATACTTAACACGCGTAGATTACGCAATTGGGAGAGACCCTCGAGTTTGACGATTTTGTTCTGACCGAGCCATAATTGTCTCAAGTTGACCAATGTGTCCAAGTTTTCAATTTGAGTAATTCTGTTACCTCCAAATTCGAGATTGGTGAGCTTCGTGAGTGGTTCAATGTTCTCTATCTTTGATATTTTGTTCTGAACAAAATAGAGGTTCTCCAATCGCGTCAACTTATCCACGTGTTTGATGTGTTTGATGTTGTTGAAACTGAGGTCTAAAGATGTTATATTGGAGAACTCATTAACGTGACTTGAGATGTGTTTGATTCGATTATCATAGAAATCTAGCTCCTCAATCTTCTCCTTTGTCTCTTTGCTAATGCGTTTCAATGCACTGAGAGAAGTGATTAGATTGGATCGTAAGTTAATGGACTCCAAATTAGGGAATCTCTCAAGCCTCAAATTCTCCAATGAGGAAATTTTGAGATGGATTAAATCGATGTAGTTGGTATCGAGCGGTATATCTGAGGTGAGTTCGTCATCTGCGGGAAGAGATTCAACGTTTGAGTCTGGAATCGTCGTTAACCCATAAGTCTGTTGGATGTGGTCTAATGCTTGTTGACGTTGTGATTCTGCTTGTTTCCGTTCTTCCTCATCGGAGTCTGGGGCGTCATACTCTTCTAATTCGGAACCGGCAGTTTCTGGCCCACTTTCTGCGTCCGCGAGGGCAAGTGCCTTGAGAGAGTCATTTAACGGTGTAGTGACAGACATTGTGGTGGTGGTGGGTGTGGTGGGTTGCGTGTCTGTTTGTGAAGCAGAAGAGCAAAGAGAGTACTCACTCCTGTAAAGTGGCAAATCAAATTTCACCTATTCTGTTCGTTCCTTCGTTCGTTCATTACATTTAATGGTTATACTGTAGAATATAAATAGGAGGGGCAGCACAACGCAGTGCATATATGCGCGGGCTACATAGATAATAACAAGAATGTGCGGTGGGTGAGGGGAGGGGGGTGTAAGTTCAGATTAACTTAACGGATTTCTTTGTCGAGCAAGTCTTCCTCTGGCATAGCATTCTTAGTAATGTATTCAACGGCTTCACCAACTGTGGTGATTTCGTTAGCGACATTATCATCAAAGACAACATCAAATTCTTCTTCGAGAGCAACTAGTGCATCATTGTAGTCTAAAGAGTCCATTCCCAAATCCTTACCGAATTGGGTGGTGAGTGTAATTGGTTGTTCTGGGGTCTTGATTTCGAAAGTCTTAAGCACTGCGACGGATCTAGTGAGAACGTCCTCCTTGGAGAGGGTGGATGCAAATCTGAATCTTGCGAGAGCTGCTGGACGGGATGCAGCGAGGACGGCTTGTCTGAGGGCGGATCTTGCGAACATTGTTGCTGTTGCTGTTGCTATTGTTGTTGCTGTGGGTTTGCAGTTGTCTTTCGCCCTTCTATCTTGTCTTCCCTTGTCTTCCCTTGTCTTGTCTACTCGTCTCGTCTCTTCTCCCCTCCTCTTTTCCTCAATTCTCCAAAATTCCAAAATTCCAAAATCCAGTTGATTTTCGCATTTCCCGCATTTTTTCTTGGCCGCGCTGGACATGTTTCCACGGCAGTTGTGGGAGAAGAGAGAAGAGAGTGAGGATGAAGAGTAGTGTGAACGAAGTGTAGTAGTGTGTAGTACAGGACAGGCCAGGATACTACAGGATAGCACAACGACCAATGTCTGCGTCAGAACACACTGCCACAGTGTCTGGCCAGAATGCCAAAAGGCCCGCAGAACAAGCCTTAGCAGAACTGTCTCGTTTGAACAAACGAATTTGCAGAATCGTATCCAAACAGAAACAATTGGAAGGCAGCAATGATGGAGATGGTGATGGTGGTGCCCTAGAGATTTCAACGGATGGTCCACTTACACAGGATGATGTGTTGGCATTCCAGAAACAAGCACTTTATAGGCTTTTACATTTACAATACAGGAAGAATAATGTGTTAATGGAGAGTTTGAAAATTGTATCTGAAAATCAATCTAAATTGGCAGTTTATAATTCCCTGCTCATACAATGGTGGTCTCAGGTGGCAGAATCATTGAAAACGCTATTCCAGGTACCTGAATCTGAGACTCTCAATGATGATATACTACTCGCCTTGACTTGTTTCAAAGATGAGAGTGAAGATAATGATAATGACTTACTAAGAGCTAATCTCTGTAAATTGCATGATGGTCTTATCAAATTGGTAACTGGTATAACGTCTGCTAAATATACACCTGCAACAAATGAAGATTTGAAGAATTCCATGTTCAAAGCACAATCGGAATCAGCTAAGATAACCGTCCGCAATGATACACTAACTTCTGAGAATTCACTTTTAAAGAAGAAAATTGCAAAATTACAAGATCAGATAGAGACACTCGTACGTTCGTTTGATAGAGTAAACTCTAAGACGTTACAGAGAATTGCAGATGTCGAGAAAGATTCAGAAGATTTAAAGGATAGTAAGAATAACTCAAGAAGTACTTCGACAGTCCCCGCCATTGTTAAGGAGGAATCAATGTCCGCTACAGCAGTGACAAGTACAGGATCAACACCAGCAACTCCGTGTACTACTGATAATACCGTCGATAAGGCCGAACTCGATGAATTGTCCCTCAAACTCGCCTCATCAGAAGGGAAAAACCAAGCAATGCAGACCCAACTCGAAGAGAAAATGACTCTCATATCCAATCTTGAGAAAACTATTGCTGATTTGAATACAAAGCTGCAGAACCTTGACGATGAAGAACTAACACATATCTCAAGTCGTTTCAGAAGTCTATTAGAAGAGAATAAATCATTATTGGAGAAATTGGAGACTGTCAAATACGAGAAAAAGAAAATAGAAAGCCAAATGTTTGAATTGGAATCCAAATTCTCTATCAACAAGGCCAAAATAGAAGCTAAGAATACGGCAGAACTTGAGAATAATAACAATTATATAACCAAGCTCGAAAACGATATAAATAGAATCAGATCAGATAGAGATTCTCTCAATGCGAAAGTCAACGTGCTGAAAAATGAAAAGGGAAAGACGGAAGTAATTGAAAACTTAACGAAACTCACAGATACTCTACAGAATAGAATAAAAGAACTCGAAGAGTTTCAAAGTCTGGAACTCTCCAAACTCAGTGCAGACGATCACAGCAAGATTCTCATAAATGAACTCAAACAAATTGAGCAAGCCTTCAAATCCATGAGAGAAGTTTCAATTGCCAAACTTCTGAAATCCTCTGATTCAGAGACTCTCATTAACAAGCTAACAATAGAGAAGACAAAGGCCGATGAGAAATATTTCCAAGCAATGAGACTCAAAGATTCACTCTCTTCTCAAAACAAGATTTTGACGTCGAATTTGACAAAGCAAATGGAACTCATTGAAATTTTGAGATCTAACGAGGCAGAACTGAAGAAAAAACTCTCAATTGAAGATAAGATATACGCCAATCTCTCAAATATAGAGTCCATGTACAATACAGAACTTGAAAATTTGAAACAAAAACTTACAAAACTAGAGAGGGCGAATCTCATCAAGTCCGAACTCGAGAATGATTTACGTTCACAGATATCTAAATCTCAACTAGAGATCACTAATCTCAACAAAAAGCTTCAAACGACCCAACAGACACTGTCGGCTGCTCAGAAACAGAATGAACAATACAAATCATTGTTGGAATCTGCACGAATCAATCCATCAACTGCATCCTCTGGACCTAATGCCACCAATTCAATTGCAATGTCTATGACTTCGGACTCGGAAATACAAGAAGCGCTTTTAAGTATGACTAAGTGTTCATTGTGCAATAAGAATTTCAAAAACGTGGCCTTGAAAACATGTGGTCATTGTTTCTGCAAGGAATGTGTCGATGATAGACTCAACGCTAGAATGCGTAAGTGTCCTACTTGTAACTCTCAGTTCAGCAGGTATGATGTACTTTCGATCCATTTATGACTCCAGTAGAAATTTCTATTGCCCCCGCCCCTCTTCTGTATATGTATGTATTAATAATGTAAACAATTAGTATCAAATGCCTGAAGTATTCGTACTGTATTCGGTATCATTCAGTGGATAATAAACCATGATAGACGTGAGACGAGACATGAATTTTTAATTTTTTGTACACATGAAGATTTCAAGCTTCAACAGTTTTTTTCCAAATGTTTTTCAAAAGTTTTCGCAAAAACATGAACTATTAGGTCCATAGTACACACACAAATGCATGAAGATAGACCATCAAAGCGATCAAAACCATCTCCCATTCAAACCACAATAGTGGTACCAATAACAGATGAATTTGAGTTACAAAATGTATTTTCGACATCATTATTGAGAATCATTTACCCCAATGCAGAAATCGTTCACGTGGACATCGACACAGATAATACATTACGAGATCATGCTAGAGATGCAAATACTTTTGTAATAGGATGTGGTATTATTGGAGGACCTCGCGTTTATGATTGGAGTAATCATATCCATAATCCACAGGTGAAACAAAATGGTAAACAGAGAAATAAACAAAAGCAGAAGCAGAAATTGAAGCAGATTCAGGGGAAGGCAGGAAGGTTGGGAATAGTTGAATATTTTAAAGATTCTAAAAGATGCAGAGTGGTACCACTTTGTACCGTTGGTAAAGTGTATACTATTCATGGAAGAGATATTGTACGTCGTGCATTAGAGGATGCCAATAGTGAATTACCCATGCCATCGACTCAAGATCTTGATTGGGTGTATGAACGTGCTTATTTTGATTACATTGAGATTATAGATGCGGATGCTAGAAGGATGCCGATGTATAGGGTGGTGAAAGATGGTAGAGGGGAGAATGTGAAGAGGGGAGATTTACCGGATGCCAGGTTCAGTGCAGATCAACACACTTTGAGAGAATTTGTGAAAAGATGTGGGTTGCAAATGGAAGATTTTGAGAATGTTGATTGGGATGTGGAGAAAGTCAAACAACTGAGACAGGAGAAATTCTGTAATGTCGTTGATATTTTGAAGATGGGGTTTGAGAATTACGTCAGATATTTTGCCTTTTCTTTTTTACATGGAAGAGAAGTTGTTGCTAATGCATTTGCCAAAGTTGTTAAAGAAAATGGAAAAGTGTTAGTGCTGGATGATTTTGTGCCGTGGAAGGAGCATTTGTTCAATATGGAGAAAGCAAATGACAAACGAGTGAAGGTACTTTATGTGGTATTCCCCGACTCTAGTAAAAACTGGAAAGTATCAGCGGTACCCATTCAGCCTGCATCATTTGATTCTAGGAAGAAATTTCCGGAACAATGGTGTGGATTGGAGGGTGAGAAACTAGCTCAAGTATGTGGTGTCGATGATGCTACTTTTGTACATGCACAGGGTTTTATTGCAGGTGCGAAAACTAAAGAAGGATGTCTTGCCTTGGCAAACATGGCAGCAGCAGAAAAAGCTGAAGTACAGACAAAGACAGGATCCAGTGAAAGTAGAGCATGAATAGTTCGTAGTTGTATTTAAGTAGCAAAATTATATAGATAAGGTGGTAGCATAATTTGAGTAGGAAAACAGTCAATATGTGATATGAGATAAGTAGATAATCATAGAGTAGAATAGAATGAAATAAGAAAGAAAAAATAGAAAAGAAGTCTGGGATTTGATATTAGATAATAATTTAATTTAAAATCCATCAAGATTGACATTACCAGAGCCAACACTGTGCAAACTTTCCATGTCCATAAAAGATCCTCGAGGTGAGGCTTGAACTGGAATTGTATTGTTACCGTAATTAACCACGTTATTGGCAATACTTGCAAAGCTGTTATCAATGTAAGCACCTTGGTGATTCAAATTGACATTACCAGAATTCCCGTAATAGCCAGCAATATTCCCTGAATGCATTGCACCCATGATTGGGTGGTTCACCATATATTGAGAAGTTGGTCTCGATGCGCTTGCTGAAGCTGAGGCAGAGGCCGATGCGGAAGTGGATGTAGATGTTGAGGCTGACAATTGGGCTGGCATATTTTGGGTAGAAGCAGGTGTTGGCACTGGAATCGAAGAAGCATACTGGTGATGTTGATGTTGTTGGTGTTGGTATTGTTGATGTTGAGGAGGTAACATTGATGTACCGCTTACCGAAACGTTCATTCTAGGATCGAAAGCTCCCATTGATGGAGACACGTATCCGTCCAATTGCGTGTGAGATGGTTGTTGGTTCATTGAGAAGCCTGTAGCGTTTGTAGATAGTGGTTGCTGTTGCTGTTGCTGTTGCTGCTGTTGATAGTAGAAAGACTGAGACACTTGTGGAGGTGATGAAATTGAAGGTGTAGAATCGTAAGCGTTACTCATTGAGCGTGTCAGCTCAGAGTCTAATTGTGATGGAATAATTGAACGTTGCTGGTGTTGGTGTGAAAGTTGGTTCAAAAGAAAATCCGATGGCAACATTGAATTATGAACTGATTCAGAAGACGAGATTGGCGGAGAAGTAATATTATTTGGACTTTGTATACCACCAATGGTCAGATTAGAGAGTTGATATTCGAGTTCATTGCCTAAGAAAGCACCCACATCGGATGATGATCTGTTGAGGGATGGCGGATGGTTCGTGTAGTCCAAAGATTGGCTCTTTGCAAGATGGAACGGAGAGTTCTGTTGAGACAAATTATTAAGCGCATTCATGCTCATGCTGTTCATGCTCATGCTGTTCATGTTCATCATGTTACCCATGTCAATGCTGTTCATGCCCATCACGTTATTGACACTCATATTGCCCAAATTGTTCATATTTGCCATGTTGTTCAAGTTATTCATGGTATTCATATTGGTGGACATGTTGTTCATGTTGTTCATATTGTTCATGTTGACACCCATGTTCATACCTGGGGTCATGTGGTTCATGTTCATGTTAGCGCTCATGTTCCTGTTCATGTTCATGTTCATATTCATATTCATACCCATGCCATCGTCAGCAAAATCCTTTCTACCTCTGCCACTATAACCATTGTAGTTATCACCAGGAGTGCCATTACCACCACCACCACCACTACTTTTATGGCGTCTTTGGTTACCGCTACTGGCGTTACCATTGCTTCTTTGCAAATGTTGTTGGAATTGGAAGACGTTATTTGTAGGTTGTTCCATAACTCTGCAATTATTGATGATCACGTTATTTACATCACCGTTGTAAGAAGGCACTTTCCTAAATGTACACATCTTAAATTCCACCTTACTGCTAGTTGGTGGGATGTAAGAGAGGTCTTTGAAAGTACATTTTTCAATGAGGATCTCATCAGCTATTGGTAATTTGAAATCGGAATCAAACAGGGAATGTTCAAAATAGAGTTTGGACAAATTTGGTAAAGTGATGAAATTGTAGTCGAGAATGAAATCATTTAATGAGAGCAGCTTCAAAGATGTTGGGAAATTGATGGCACTGAAGATTAATGGTTTACCAATCTTGTAATTGTAACGGGAGATACCCTTTAATTTCAAGTTTTCCAATTTATCGGTCAGAGTCTTGTTGATCAAAGTGGATATTTTCAAGATATCATCACGAGAAATAGAGTAGAGTTCGGGACCAGATCCACCAGTATCATAACTAATATCAATACAAAGATCGATGATCGATGGTGGTAGAGGTTTAGCAATCTTTTTCAAGATGTTCAAACGAATGCTAAAATTCTGTACCAAATTTTTGATATTGTGGATGGTGATAGACAATTTTTTCAAGTTTGTTGGCCAATGGACATTTTGTGCATGATCGATAGGATTTGCATCATCATTGTCTGAAGGGATATCTTCGATGGATTTTTGGTACGTGAAATGGATCTTCAATTCTTGTAAGCTCTTACATTCACTCATGTCAAATCCTTCATCATCCAAGATAACGTAACTGATCTTTGAATGAGTCAAATTAGGGAAATATTTCAATTTGTTGAGATCTTTGGAAGCAATGTAGGTATGGAAGATATTGAGTACTTTCAAGTTACTGATCATTTGTTTAATTTCAAAGTTGATGATGAAGCTCTCTTGGAATTTTATATCACAATTTTTTCTCAATTCCCAATTATCAAAGAAGACGTCAAGAGATGTACAATCATTCAAATCATTGATAAAACTGAGGTTGTCGATGTTGACCAATTTCATAACATTGATGTTATTTTTGATTGGGATTTTCTTGAATGTGCCTCTATTGACACCGAACTTGAGATATCTGAGGGTAGTGCCATGTTCATCAATGAGATCGTTGAAAGGCTTAAGTTTTGCCTCATTCTCTAAGGAGAGATGCAACATTTCAATCTTTGGTAAGAGTGGTTTGATGAGAGACATATCAATTGGTTTCTGTTCATTCTTGAACAAAATCTTCACAACAACGAGGTTGCCATCGTTTAAGTTGAGTCTTTTGAACTCTTTATAAGGCAAATGGAAATCATGTTCCTTCTTCATCTCCTGGATGGTGAATTCTTTGAAAGATTTAACGATGAATAGATCATTTCTGATTTGTTTGACTAAGATTTCCACTGGATTCTTATAGTTGAGACTATAGAATCCATAGAGTTTGATGTTTGAAGTGATGTCAAAAATGGAGAAAAAAGTACTGAAATTGAGAATGTTGATCAGTCTTAAGATGAATGATGTCAAGCTATTGAAACCGTAAATCAGTTTGATCTTCTCACATAATAAGATTCTGGATTGTGAGTCTAATTTGGAGATGAGTTTATCAAACTCGAGAGGTGATAATGTTGAATCAACATCGAAAAGCTTCAACTGAATGTCACTGAATTCCGTAAAAATGATACCCTTCTGGTCCAATAGTTTCTCAATGAGAAATTGTCTTGCCTTAATATCAAGTGTCGATAAAGGAGATTGCAAGATTGTCGAGTCAAAGGAATGGATGGAGATATTGTCGTCTGAACATTCCGTAGGGGAAGCCAATGCTGAAGTAGAGCAGTAGTCCGCGTTAATTTCAATCACTTGATGATTTTGTGGAGATGTTGTAGTTGTTGCCGTTGTTACCGATGCCGCATTTGGCTCGTCCATGACTATTGATTTTAGCTGGAGCGGGAGCGAGTTGACAAAACTTCTCTTAATCATGACGTAGGAAAGCAGGTATGGGAAAGATATTGCTTAGAAAAGACTCTTGTGTAAGTTGTAGTATAGTAAAGTGGATTGTAGTGAAGTAAAGGTTTGCGCAATAGCCGACGTCTATGATGGTGATAGATAGTAAATGTTAACCGGGTGAAGAATGAGGAAGAAATGGGGGGAGGGACGACGAGGAGGTTAGACTGACTTGTGAAGTGTGACTATCCTGGAACTACTATAAGAGAGGGGCGGGGACGGGGGCAGGGGGTGCTATGGAAGGGTAGAACGGTAGGCGTGAGTTGCTAGCAGTGCAGAGGTATCAAAGAAGCAGTGGACCGAAGTTTCAGAAACCAGGAACAGCAAACAGCAGAGAGCAGAGAGCAGCACTTGTTTTCACTTTTCGCCTTTACCTTTTCTCTGTAACGTGTTACGTACTTAGCTGTTAGAGAGGGTCTGCTCTGTCTTTTGGTTCCGACTGTAGTTACAATTTGCAGAATCATGTTCCCCGTTCCCCGTTCCCCGTCCACATTCCGGAAACGGGTGCTTGCCCCGGGGGCTCGAATTACTAGAATTACCGGCCGGCTGCCCGCGCCGACGGGACGCCCACCGCATAGAACCGCGTGGAACCTCCTGGAACTTTTGTGCTCGTGCATCCCGCCGGAAGCCGCTCGGAACAAAACGGAACAAAACGTAAGGCGACGCGTCGATTATGCGCCCGTCGCTTCGGACTGCCGTTGCGGGAGGCCCGGGCAACTCCGCGCTGCCTGGCGCAAACACATCCGCAAACGGAAGTCCGGCGGCTCAGCAGCCAACTGATAGTAGCTCTGCAGCCGGTGCGGGCCCATCGGCGGGCCGAGTTTTTTTCAATTTTTAATTCTTGATAATCCAATCGGCGGCGCCGCTTATCAGTTGGCCTTTGGCGATTAGCCATTCAAGATTACGCGTCAAACGAGCGACGAGCAACGAGCAACGAGTGACTGGTACGTGGGGTTCTTAAAAAGGAGGGTCCCATCACTCTCTTGATGACAGCTTACCTTGTCCATTGACCCCCGCTTTTCCTTCGTCTTGTCTATACTTCCTCTCTCTCTAGCTCTCTCACCAGGCACTCGGCTGCGTTCCACTGCGAAATCACTGCACCCAGTTTCTTTCACCTTCGATCTTCAACCTGTCACAACGTTTGTACCCGATTCCTCTCTCACTCTAGAATCGGCAACAAACAAACAAACGAAACAATTCACTACTTTATTCATCAATTTACTTTCAATTCAATTCAATTCAACTCAACTCAATAAATGTACGTATCCCTCTTCGATTTTCTCAATTCTCAGTACAGCTACTAACCCTCTTTTTTTCTTTATTACAGAATGAACACAATTGGCTGGTCCGTTACCGATTGGGTCTCTTTCAATCGTGAAACGAGCCCACAAGAAGCATTAAACACCCTAGATGCTCTACTTGCACATTTACAATCTCTAAAGGAGAGCGGTGATGCTGCCTTCATCTCCATCGCATCGAAGGAAAACTTACAACACCAATGGAAAATCCTACAATCCAAATCTAACAAATCGAATCTCAAACTTTACGGTGTCCCCATCGCAGTTAAGGATAACATCGATGCCTTGGGATTTGCAACAACTGCCGCATGTCCATCCTTCTCTTATCAACCTGAATGTGATGCCACCATCGTCAATTTACTAAGAGATCAAGGTGCCATAATCATCGGTAAAACTAACCTCGATCAATTTGCAACTGGTCTCGTTGGTACAAGATCTCCATATGGGATCACCCCTTGCGTTTTCAGTGACAAACACGTCTCTGGTGGTTCATCAGCAGGTTCTGCATCTGTCGTTGGTAGAGGTTTGGTTCCATTATCATTGGGCACAGATACTGCAGGTTCAGGTCGTGTTCCAGCAGCTTTGAATAATTTGATTGGATTGAAACCTACAGTTGGTGCATTCTCCACTTTTGGTGTTGTTCCAGCTTGCAAATCTCTCGATTGTCCTTCCATATTTGCCCTTAACTTGAGTGATGCTCAACTTGCATTCAATATCTGTGCTAAGGAAGATTTAGCAAATTGTGAATATTCAAGAGAATTACCTGCAAACCCTACCAAGACATACCCTAAGAATTTGAAGATTGCTGTTCCAATCGACTTTAAAGGATTATGGTACGGTGATGAAGAGAACAAGAAGATTTATGAATCTGCCGTCAAACAATTTGAAACAATTGGCGCTGAAATCGTTCCTTGTGATTTCTCCTCCTTATTAGATTTGGCAAAATGTCTCTATGAGGGTACCTGGGTGGCAGAGAGATATTCCGCAATTAAAGATTTCTACGCTGGGAATCCACCATTGGAAGATTTGGACCCCACTGTCACTTCCATCATCAAGGGTGGCGCCAAATACGACGCTGCTACAGCTTATGAATATGAGTACAAGAGACAAGGCATTCTGAATAAGGTCAAATTGGCATTTGAAAGTATCGATGCTTTGTTAGTTCCAACTTGTCCACTCAACCCAACTATTGAACAAGTGAAAGCGGAACCATTGAAGATCAATTCAATTCAAGGTACTTGGACCAATTTCTGTAATCTTGCAGACTTCTCTGCATTGGCCATTCCTGGTGGATTCAGATCTGATGGATTACCAAATGGTATCACACTCTTAGGCCGCGATTTCGAAGATTATGCATTGTTGGACTTAGCTCAGAGATTCCTTAAGGCAAAATTCCCAAATAATGATAGATCTATTGGTAACATCAATGGTAAGGTTGCAGGTATAAAAGACTCTTTGGATAGATCTATTCCTAAACCAAATTTGGAGAATTGCATTAAGTTAGCCGTGGTTGGTGCACATCTCGAAGGGTTACCATTACATTGGCAACTTGAGAAAGTTCAAGCTACTAAGCTCGCATCTACAACGACTGCTGCTAAATACAAGCTCTATGCTTTACCGGTCACTGGTCCTGTCCAGAAACCAGGTTTGAAAAGAGTCACACCAGAAGAGGATTTAGTTGGTGCAGGCTCATCAATTGAAATTGAGATTTACGCTGTTCCAATTGAAAAATTCGGTATCTTTATGGCAATGGTTCCAGAACCATTGGGTATTGGATCCGTTGAAACCATTGATGGCGAATGGGTTAAGTCTTTCATCTGTGAGGAATCTGGATACAAACAACCAGGTACAGTCGATATCACTTCTTATGGAGGCTGGAAGGCTTACATGTCATACTTGCAATCCTTAAAACAAGGTAAGAAGAAACCTTTTGAGAAAGTACTTGTTGCAAACAGAGGTGAAATCGCAGTTAGAATCATCAAGACGTTGAAGAAGTTGGGCATTAAATCCGTTGCCGTTTATTCTGATCCTGACAAGTATGCAGAACATGCACTAATTGCCGATGAAGCTATCCCATTGCATGGTATCTCTGCAGCAGAAACTTATATCAATATTGACAAAATGTTGAAGGTTGTCAAGGAATCCGGTGCTCAGGCTGTCATTCCTGGTTATGGATTTTTATCTGAGAATGCAGATTTTGCAGATGCACTTATTGCTGAAGGTATCGTCTGGGTCGGTCCTACCGGAGATGCAATCAGAAAACTTGGATTGAAGCATTCTGCTAGAGAAATCGCAGAAAAGGCAGGCGTGCCACTCGTTCCTGGTTCAGGTCTCGTTGCCGACGCTACTGAAGCTAAAGAAATTGCTGCCAAGTTGCAATATCCAGTTATGGTCAAATCCACTGCAGGTGGTGGTGGTATCGGTTTACAGAAGGTCGATGACGAAAAGGATATTGAACGTGTCTTTGAGACTGTTCAGCATCAGGGTAAATCTTACTTTGGTGATGCCGGCGTCTTCCTTGAAAGATTTGTTGAAAATTCAAGACATGTGGAAATCCAAATGTTTGGTGATGGTTTTGGAAAGGCTATTGCTATTGGTGAAAGAGACTGCTCCTTGCAGAGAAGAAACCAGAAAATTATTGAGGAGACTCCTGCTCCAAATTTACCTGAAGCTACCAGAACAAAGATGAGAAAGGCCGCAGAACAACTTGCCAGCTCAATGAATTATAAATGTGCAGGTACAGTTGAATTCATTTATGATGAAAAACGTGACGAATTCTATTTCTTAGAAGTCAACACGAGATTACAAGTCGAACATCCGATTACTGAAATGGTTACTGGCATCGATTTGGTTGAGTGGATGCTTTACATTGCAGCAGACATGGCACCTGATTTCAGCCAAGAAGTCGTTGTCACTGGTGCTTCCATGGAGGCTAGACTTTATGCAGAGAACCCAGTCAAGGATTTCAAACCATCTCCAGGTCAATTGACTGAAGTCAAATTTCCAGATTTTGCAAGAATTGATACGTGGGTGAAGACTGGTTCTGTTGTCTCCTCAGAATACGATCCAACTTTAGCAAAGATCATCGTTCATGGTAAGGATAGAGCAGATGCTTTAAACAAATTAAGGCAAGCCCTCAATGAAACAGTTGTCTATGGTTGTATCACTAATGTTGATTACTTGAGAAGTGTGGCTAATTCGGAAATGTTTGAAAACGCAAAAATGCACACTAAGGTATTGGATTCTTACGATTACAAGCCTAATGCTTTTGAAATTACCGCCCCAGGTGCTTACACTACCGTTCAAGACTACCCTGGTAGAGTTGGATACTGGAGAATTGGTGTCCCACCATCTGGTCCAATGGATGCATACTCTTTCAGATTGGCAAACAGAATTGTCGGTAATCATTACAAGGCTCCAGCTATTGAAATCACTCTCAATGGTCCATCCATTACCTTCCACCACGAAACGGTGCTTGCCATCACTGGTGGTGACGCTCCAATTACCATCAACGACGAGATTGTTCAGATGTACGAACCAATCAATGTTAAGAGAGGTGATAGATTGGCTATTGGTAAGTTGTCTACTGGATGTAGATCCTACTTGGCTATCAGAGGTGGTATCGACGTTACCGAATATTTGGGATCTAGATCAACTTTTGCTTTGGGTAATTTGGGTGGTTACAACGGCAGAGTTTTGAAGATGGGTGATGTCTTATTCCTTGGTCAACCTGGCTTATCTTCTAACTCATTACCAGCACCTGTTTGTGAACCAAAGGCAGCACCAAAATCACTTGTTCCAAAAATTTCCACTAATAAGGAATGGACTGTCGGTGTTACTTGTGGCCCTCATGGTTCTCCAGATTTCTTTACCGAAGAATCCATCAAAGATTTCTTTTCAAATCCATGGAAGGTCCACTACAACTCCAATAGATTTGGTGTCAGATTAATTGGTCCTAAACCCAAATGGGCAAGAAAGGATGGTGGCGAAGGTGGTTTGCACCCTTCCAATGCTCACGATTATGTCTACTCTCTTGGCGCTATCAACTTTACAGGTGATGAACCTGTCATCTTAACATGTGATGGCCCATCTCTTGGTGGTTTTGTTTGTGAAGCTGTCGTTGCAGATGCTGAAATGTGGAAGATTGGTCAAGTTAAGCCTGGAGATTCTATTACTTTTGTCCCAATCACTTTTGATCACGCTCTATCTTTGAAACAACAACAAAACTTGGTTTTGGGAGAACTTGAAGGTGAATCCACTAGCGTCACCAAGGGTTTAACACAACCAGAGAATCCAGTTTTGGCCGTGTTCCAATCCAATGAACATTCTCCAATTGTCACATATAGACAAGCTGGTGATAGGTACATCTTGGTTGAGTATGGTGAGAACATCATGGACTTGAACTACTCTTACAGAGTTCATAAGTTGATAGAGATGGTTAACACACACAAGACTGTCGGTATTTTGGAAATGTCCCAGGGTGTTAGATCCGTTTTGGTCGAATACGATGGATTTGCAATTCACCAGAAAACTCTCGTCGATACATTGGTTGCATACGAATCTGAGGTTGCCTTCACGAACAAATGGACAGCTCCTTCAAGAGTTATTAGATTACCAATGGCATTTGAGGATAAACAAACCCTGGATGCAGTGAAAAGATACCAAGAAACAATTAGATCAGATGCTCCATGGTTACCTAACAATGTCGACTTTATTGCCAACGTCAATGATATTGAAAGATCCGAAGTGAAAGATATGCTTTACTCTGCTCGCTTCTTGGTGCTAGGTTTAGGTGATGTCTTCCTTGGTGCACCATGTGCTGTCCCTCTCGACCCTAGACAGAGGTTCCTTGGTACCAAGTACAACCCATCTAGAACATTCACTCCTAACGGTACCGTTGGTATTGGAGGTATGTACATGTGTATCTATACCATGGAATCTCCAGGTGGATACCAATTGGTTGGAAGAACTATTCCAATTTGGGACAAGTTATCTCTTGGTGGTTACACTAAGAAATATAACGATGGTAAGCCATGGTTATTGACTCCATTTGATCAAGTTTCTTTCTACCCTGTCAGTGAGGAAGAATTGGAGGTCATGGTTGAAGATTCCAAACATGGTAAGTTTGATGTTGATATTGTTGAATCCGTTTTCGATCACACCAAATATCTTTCATGGATTCAGGCTAACTCCGAGTCGATTCAAGCTTTCCAGAAGACTCAAGACGGCGAGAAACTTGACGAATTCAAAAGATTGATTCAAGTTGCCAATGATGAGTTGACTAAATCTGGCACGAAGGTCCAAGAGGTTGAAGAAACGTACCCAGAAGACGCTGAGATGATTTATTCCGAATACTCAGGTAGATTCTGGAAATCTCTTGTCCAGGTTGGCGATGAAGTCAAGGCTGGTCAGGGATTAGTCGTCATTGAAGCCATGAAGACTGAAATGGTCGTCAACTCAACCAAGTCAGGTAAGGTTTTGAAGATCGTCCATACCAATGGTGATATGGTCGATGCTGGCGATTTAGTCGTTGTCGTTCAGTAAGTCTAGTTATTTGAGAGATGTGTTGTCGATGCGGTGCAGTAGGGGGTGAGAGCCTTACTTACTCTTAACCAACAAAATCTTTCAACCATTCACTAGTATTTGTTACCCTTTTTGTATTTCCTCCGCTTATAACGCATTAACTAAAATTCTGCTTTTAAAACTTGTTCTGCTAGGTTGTGAATTGTGAATTGTGAATAATGCTGGTCAAGCCCCCGCATTCCGCATCATGAATCTTGACTTTCTCGCAATGATGGTTCCTTACCGCGTGAAACGATCAGATATACTTAACTGTAGTCATCGGCCGTGCCGTCATAATGTCCCCCATCCCCCAGCTAGAACCAACATGTCCATACTCAACAAACTTATAGGTCTGCTTGAATACAATGACAAAAGTGTAATACCAAACCACACTCCGTCATCATGGCTACAAGTGGTTCAGACTCAAGCCAAGTTGATTTTCAGGCGATTCAAGTGGCACGTATACAATAGAATGAACCTAAAGATTTTGGGCTCCGTTCTAATCACTGCAGCAACATGTTACATAGTATTACCCTCTCTTATCCGGAGTGATAGAGTTGAGCCAGGGGAATATTCAAAAAGACCTGACAAGTTCACGACTGGGTTTGTCAATACCGGAAACGATTGCTTTGCAAACTCCACAATTCAATCACTTGTTCCTCTACATCAGCTCAACAGGTACTTTCAGCGAATGTTGGACTATAAACTTCCTGAATGTGCAGTGAAATACCCGATGCCACTTCATCTTGCGTTGATGCATTTGCTGAGGAAATTACAGGAAACCATACGATCACCTTCAAGCATCTCCGTATGGGACCTTCTTCATTTATTGGAACAAATTCATGTTGGGAAGATTTCCAGGAATCAACACGATGCGCATGAGCTTCTGACGCTTTTATTGGAGACTCTAGAAGATGAGTACACTCGATTTTTCTCTTTTATGAGCAAATTGACAGAAGGAGAACGGGTTAAAATTGAAGAACCACCGAAATTCCCATTCCACGCAGTTGTGGAGAGCAAATTGAGATGTCTGAACTGCAAGTGCATTTCAAAGCCCCTAAGGATGCCTATGATGATGTTAGAATTGATGGTACCGCAAGGTATAAGTAATGTAACCTTGGAGTCATTGATTTCCAAAGAGAGATCAGAATTAATCGGAGGTTATTCATGTATTGTGTGCATGACGAAGATGATGATTTTCAGCCCAAACACTCTCAATTTGATTGATCAAGAACAGAAAGATTTTGTGGAACTCTTAAAATCAAAGATAATGTCCGGAACATTATGCATCAATGATGATCTCTATGAGAGTCCGATATACAAGTCGATTCTAGCAAACAGTCCACACTTATTGGCATCGAATGTGAAATCAACAGTTCAGAAAGAGGTTGTGTTCACAGAATCAACACCTGATATCATTCCTATCCATTTATCGAGATCTATATTTGCAGACTCGCAATCATGGAGGAATAGTTGTAGCGTCTCGTTTCCATTGATCTTAGAGTTCAAAAATACAAATAGTACTTTATTTACAGAATACACATTAAGAAGCGTGATAAGACACCAGGGATCACATTCAAGTGGCCATTATGAATGCTACAGGAGAAAGCCAGAATATAGGCGGACTGCAGAAGGTGATATTGTAGATGACACGCCAAAATTTGGTGATGAAAATCATGATGCACGACGGAGAAATAGAGGCAAGAGAATCTCCACTGTTGAGAACAAGCCATTTTGGAGAATAAGCGATACGAAGATCAAGGAGGTGTCTAGTGATGCACTTATATGCGATGGACAAGCTGCCTACATGCTTTTTTACGAGAAAGTCTAATCATCGTAGTTGGTTAGTTCATTAGCTAGTTAGTTAATTTTATTAGTGAATTCGTTATTTTCGTAAGGTTATAAATCTGTTTGACAAACTATAAACTGGAGGTATTACTTGATTAGAGATTGACTAGAAAATGGAGAACAGTGAGTTAAACAAAACAAAAGCGAATTGAATGGATGTTATAAATATATGAGTTGGATTGAATCAACAGATTTAATCAACTTCTTCCATAGCAGATTCAGCTTCAGCCTCAGCTGCTGGTTGTTCAGTAGAAGCAGCTTCTGGGTTAGTTTCAGCCTCGTCTTCTTCAATGTTCAAACCTAAAGCGATCAAAGAGTTGACTCTCTTGGAGAAAGCAGTTGGTTCTTCAAGAGAGAAACCAGAGGTTAATAATGCAGTGTCGTACAACAAGGTAGTCAAGTTCTTAACAACTCTGTCATCTGGTCCGTTTTCTTCAACCTTGGTCTTCAAAGCATTGATGATTGGAGAGGATGGAGAGATTTCAAAGATCTTCTTGGAGGACATGTAAGAGGTCATAGAAGTGTCTCTCAAAGCTTGTGCCTTCATGATTCTTTCCATGTTTGCGGACCATCCGAATTGTGCAGTTCTGATAGCAGCAGGAGAGTCAACCAACTTGTGGGAGACAATAACCTTTTCGACTTGGTCGCCAAGGATGTCCTTCAAAGCCTTAGTTAATGGTTCGAATTCCTTAATTTCTTCTTCTCTCTTTGCCTTCTCTTCTTCGGTTTCTTCCAATTCAAAGTCCTTGGTGATGTCGACTAACTTCTTGTCTTCAAATTCCTTGAGTTGGGTCATTGCGTATTCATCAATTGGGTCAACAAGGAACAAAACTTCGAAACCCTTTGCCTTCAAAGCGTCCAAGAATGGAGACTTCTCAACAGCCTTGAGGGATTCACCAGTGATGAAGTAGATGTTCTTTTGTTGTTCTGGCATTCTAGTGACGTAGTCAGAAAGGGAAGTTTGCTCTTCACCAGACTTGGTAGAGTTGTATCTCAAAAGCTTAGCAAGAGCACCTCTGTTTTGTGGGTCTTCGTGGATACCAAGCTTGATGTTCTTGGAGAATGCTTGGTAGAACTTGTCGAATTGTTCCTTGTCTTCAGAGATTTCGTTGAAGGTTTCGATACACTTCTTGATGATGTTCTTTCTAATGACCTTCAAGATCTTGTTTTGTTGTAACATTTCTCTGGACAAGTTCAATGGTAAGTCTTCAGAGTCAACGACACCTCTAACAAAGGATAACCATTCTGGGATTAATTCATCTGCATCATCAGTGATGAAAACTCTTCTGACGTAAAGCTTGATGTTGGACTTCTTCTTCTTGGATTCGAAGAGATCGAATGGAGCTCTCTTTGGAACGAAAAGGATAGCCTTGAATTCCAATTGACCTTCGACGGAGAAGTGCTTGACAGCTAATGGGTCTTCCCAGTCGTTGGAAATGGACTTGTAGAAAGCGTTGTATTCATCTTGGGTAATGTCAGATGGGTTTCTGGTCCAAAGAGGCTTGGTCTTGTTCAATTCTTCGGTTTCGGTGACGAGTTCCTTGATAGTCTTTTCTTCCTTCTTGTCTTCTTCATCCTTGACTTCTTCAACCTTTGGTTCCTTGGATTCTTCGTCATCCTTGGATTCTTCTTCCTTTTCTTCTTCGACCTTCTTCTCAACTTCCTTAGTGACGACTAATTGGATTGGGTAAGCGACGAACTCGGAGTGCTTCTTAACAACTTCCTTAATCTTCTTTTCTTCAAGGTATTCCAATTGGTCTTCCTTTAAGAAGATTCTGATGATGGAACCTCTACCGATTCTTTCGTTAGTTTCATCGAGAGTGACAGTGAACTTACCACCAGCGTTAGATTCCCAAACGTATTGTTCATCATCGTTGGACTTGGAGATGACTTGAACCTTGTCAGCAACAAGGAAAACGGAGTAGAAACCGACACCGAATTGACCAATCATAGAGACATCAGCACCTGCGGTGAGAGCTTCCATGAAAGCCTTAGTACCAGACTTTGCAATGGTACCCAAGTTCTTGACCAATTCAGCCTTGGTCATACCAATACCAGTATCTCTGATTTCCAAAACCTTCTCTTCTGGCTTTGGAGTGATTCTGATGAATAATTCAGGTTCAGATTCTAAGACCTTTGGATCAGATAAGGATTGGTATCTGATTTTGTCAAGAGAATCGGAAGCATTGGAGATCAATTCTCTAAGGAAAATTTCCTTGTTAGAGTAAACGGTGTTGATGAAAAGAGACATCAACTGAGAGATCTCAGCTTGGAACTCATAAGATTCAGTTTTAGACATAGTGGATGTGCTTTGAATGATGCTTCGTTGGTTATAGAAACTGTGAAAATAAGGTATAAATTAATGAGCTGCTCAGCTCAGCAAAGGAATGGGCCACCATCCGACTCTTAAATACTCGACGTCGAGCAGGGCAAAAGAGCCGTCGTGTTGATTTCGGCAGCGCGCGGAGGCTCGGTGGAAGTTTCGAGAAGCTTTGGAACCTGAGGCTCAGCGAATTTTTCAGGAGTTGGTTTTTGGGTTTTGGGGGGAAAAACAAGCCCAGTCACGTGCTGCTGCGTCGATCGACGGACGCAAAATGAAAAATTGGGAAATTGGGAAAAGGTAAACAAAGAGGGCGAACATGAATTTTGGTGCTAGCGGCTTGTGGCTGAATGTCTTGATTTGATACAATTGGAAACAGAGCAAAATAGGGACAAAGACGAGAGTAGATAGGATTTTGCAGGGCAACCAGTACTCACTCATACATAACCACAGAATGGCGCAATCAAGAACCACACGCGCCACTGAGATGCTCAAAATGGCCGCCGCAGACGACGACACTTCACATACACCACGCACGCCGGTGCGTAACAATGAGAAACCGCTAACATCCGTGCAGCAGATGATTCGTGCGAAGGAACAGGAAACACAAGCAAACAGAGCACAATATTTTACTCCGAAGCCGAGCAACAAGATTGTCGGTAATGCCGATGACAATCAGACCAAATCTAAGTCTGTGTTTGTCACAGTAAACAACCAAAATAACAACAACAACAACAATAACAATAACATAACTCCATCCAGATCTCCCTTTCACTCTCCACCCAAGGAAACTGGAGAGGAAAAGTTGAGAAAAAGTGAATTGGCCAGGATGAATCAGATCACTACAGCAATGCCAAACTCTCCTTCAAAGAAAAACTTGAATAAGCTCAAGAATATACAAACTCAACTGCGACCAGTGGGGAATACCAAGACCGCCAATGCAAATATGAAGAAGACATTCAGTACCAAAAACTTAACCGACAACCTGAACACACCTAGTGCAATCATTATACAGAACTGGCTAAACTCAGACAGGAAAAACATCGACTATGCGGCTCTTGTTTTGAGGATGATCGAAATAAAGCGATGGATAGAAACTGTCTTACAAGTCTCGGTTGACATTGAGGATGCTCAGATTGATCAGTTTCCAGATTGTCTTGCTAATGGTATTCTTATTGCTCAAATTGCCCAGCATTTTGACCCCAGCGTAAAGAATGTCTATAAAGGGCCCAATAACAACGAGGAGAAAATAAACTACAAAATGACAACAAAGCACTTCAAATTTACTGAAAACATTATCACTTTTCTAAAATTCACCAAGGACTGCAAATTGCCCTCTCTGTTTATTTTTGAGACTAATGATTTGTACGAGAAGAAAGAAATACCGAAAGTTATTGCGTGTCTCCATACATTGTCCTGTCTAATGGCATTGCAAGGTAAAGCACCTCCTGTTGAATCCATAGTTGAAGAACCTAGCAGTATTTCGACAATTTTGGCATCGTTGAACGTCAATGTTGATACTTTGAAGCAAATGAAACACAAAATTGGAAGATTCACTCTCAATGGAAAGTATCTTGGTGGGTTTGAAGAAGCAGTCAGGCTTTCAGCAGGTGATGATCGTAAGATTGTGCAAATGATATCACTCAGAAAGAATGACACTCCAGAAGAACCGGAAACAAACATTATAATTACCAAAGAAGATGATTTACAGGAACCTAACGATACCACCCCAATTCTAACCATCAAGGAAGAGGAGGAAGTTGAACCATTTCTATCCGGTGATTTACTACTCGATGGACAAACAGAAGGATTATCTTCGCTTTTATCAGAGCCCAATCAAGCTTTAGCCCCACCATCATCTGAAGATCAAGAATACACGAGGGATGCACGTATGCTTTTCAATGCAACAACCACATCATCTCCCATTGAAAGTAATACTCCATACGAGCTGCCTTCGATGCCCTCAGTTCACTCCATTTCCGACATTCAAGAAAAATACAAGTTTTTGATCAACGAAGAAGAACGAGAGCTTCTAGGTTATACCGATTCTGACCTTGCTACCACTGCACCATTACCTTCCTCTTCTTTTTCCGTATCGTCTACTTGGGATAACGACTCTTCAACATTAGATCCTAAATATGATATCATTAAGTTTCAATCTCTTGCCCGTGGATATCTACTGAGGTTTGATCTTTATGTCACCAAAGTCATTTTGAAAGGTAATGCTAGCTCTGTCATTTCATTTCAATCCATTTGCCGTGGTATACTTGTTCGACAAAAGTATGATGTCTCGGCGAAAAAATCACCCGTTATCGATTTGCAAACGTATAATGAATTGAGAACTTCCAATATGATGTCACACGTCTTGAGGGACAAACAGAGACAAACAAAGCTTAATCAACAAATGTCGTTTTTTGAGAACAATGAGCAAGATATTATCAATCTCCAGTCCTGTATCAGAGGTTTGCGGTTGAGGGATATGCACTGGAAAATAAGGAAGTTTTTGTTACATGAAGCTAATCTCATTATTAAGCTGCAGTCGCTTACCAGAGGAAACATAATTAGAAACAAGATTAGAGATGATACCTATATGTCCAGTGTTCCAGTCATCAGAACAACAAAGCAGACAAAGCGAGTTGTATCAAATCCAAAGAAAAAGATCATTAAGATTGAGAAAAGCTCAATTTCAAATCCATTTATTGGTAACCTACAAGGGAAGACACCATCACTTTCCCCCTATGACGAGAATGATTTATTCGAAGACTTCAATGCACCCGCACAAAAGAACAAGCCCATCGAGGAAGACTACACACTACCAGAACCTGGAAAAGTGCCAAGAAGGCTGGAAGCAAAACGTGCCAATGCCAAATATGTCCCAATTCTACCCGTCACTGGACCTATGGTTCCACTAAAGACACCAGAGAAGAGATCAATTTCAAAGCTGCAACACTCTCCAACCAAACTTGGTCTAAACAATATGATCTCACCGGAATCACCCACCCATGCTGAACCGCTCTCTATCCCCAAAATGAGAAGCAAGAAGGGGGTAAAAGTTGAAGACATTATCACATTCGAGCAGATGGAAAATTTGGAAAATTCTTGTGAAAATGTCGTTGCATTGCAAGCACTGGCTCGTGGTGCCTTATCAAGAAATCGTATGAACCAGTTTATTGATGAGATCTATCAGAAGGAGCATATTTTTACGCACTTCTCGGCATTGGCGAAAGGTAGGTTGTTTCGTATGAAACACAGAAACATTAGAGCTGGCTTGAGACAACACCAAAACGAAGTCATTGCATTACAGAGTTTGTTGCGTGGAATTGAAGTACGTGTTGACCATGACTTACTTGTTGAAGATTTGGAAGACTTTATTATGCCGATAACTGGTCTTCAATCTTCGATAAGGGCGTACTTGACCAGAAAGCGGATAAAGGATAGGGAAGCATGGTTTTCGAAACCTGAGAATCTAAAAAAGATATGTACATTGCAGGCATATATTAGAGGTTTCCACGGAGCTCAGGATTTCCGTGCATTGATCTATGAGTCAAACCCCCCTGTTCGTGCTGTCAAGAAATTTATTGGCGTATTAAGCAGTTTTGAAGGTGGAAAAGATAATTTCGAAAAGCTAGAAATAATTCAATTGAAGAAAGATATTAAGGATGAGAAAGCAAACGTTAAACAAGAGCTCGAGAAACTATCTAAACTTCAAATTAAGGTGGATATACTTAAAAAGTATGGCATTAACCTACACTCTTCTATGGAAGGGTTGCAGAACAATGTGAAGAAGGGTAATATGATGCTTGATAATATTGCTGATTTTACTATCGAAGACAACACTAACATGGATATAGGTAATATCTCTACATCTAAGAAGGCCAATGATTTCAAGGATTTTATTGGAACGTTTTTTTGGATTTTGCAAAATAAACCTGAATATTGGTCGCGTGTTCTGAACTTTGTTGAAATGACTGGTAATGTTATTGAGTTTTCATATGGTCACATTGAAGATTGGATTCTAAAATGCTACAACTATGGTGATGCTGATGCCAATACTGATACTGATCCAACTAGAGAAGAATATTTGTTTATGAAGCTTATTGCATCCACTTTCACCCTCTATATCAATAGGGTTGTAGATGAGAAAGAATTGAAAAATATAATCAAGAAAAGAAGTCACCTCAGTGATAGAGAAATAAAATTCTGGGAGTTACTTATTCATGCATATTGCAACTTGCCACAACAGAGAAAGTTCACTAAAACCTTACTTGGTGATATTGTCTTCTTCGTTACTTCTGACGATGAGCTTAACTTTGAATGTGACCCGAAAGAAATTTACAACGGTCTGTTGAGTGATGGTGTGAAAATCAACAATAAAGATCAAACTGCTGTGGAAATTGGTACTATTGAACCTCTTGGAATCAAACAAGTTGAAGATAAGTATGTCTCTAACATCAAGAGCCTGAGGGATGTGACTTACCGAGTTATCAAGAATATCAGGAAACTCGTCCCAAACCTACCGACGTTTATTAGGACCTTGTGTCATGAACTACACGATAGCCTAAGACAGAGTGTGAAAATTTCAGAAGATTATGTGATCAGTTTGGTTGGTTCTATTTTCCTACAGTGCTATGTGCTACCAATTTTGATATCCCCTGAGAATTATTCTATTGATATTTATGCCAAGAGTGATGACCATGTACCTGCGGCGGTCATCATGCGCAACTTAGATCTATTGGCGACTACTTTGAACCAGTGTTTCAGCATGAGACACTTTGATGCTAAACATCATCCATATTTGACGAGTTTGAATGGTTTTATTGATGAAGTCCATGCGGAAGTGGTTGGACTCGTCAATGAGCTGATAAATGTGCCTCTACTCGACGTATCCTACAAGAAGATCTTACTACTGGGCAACGAGAATGGACAGAACACACTGAAGATTCAGTATGACGATGTAGCAGAGTTGGTTTGCATTTGGAAAGAGTTCATCAGTGACATTTTTGGTGAGTCTGGTGATATTATGTTGTATACACTGAAGGAAATTGAGAATAGAGGTGGTATTAAGGTCAGCGACAAGAAGAAAGATGAAAAGCTTATCCGTGACTCGTATGGTTACACTACTGTTGTGTTGAAGACTTGTGGTGATAATGAGGAGGAAGTAGAATCGTTGATTAGCGAGGCCATGTTGCTTGAGACCAAGAGGTGTCTGGTTTATATTATGTCTGTTCAAGATGGTTCCGATCTCATTGAACTATTGGTGAGTGAAATTTTACCGGCAGATGAGTATAAATTCAAGGAGATAGTGAAAGCCGAGAAGAAGTTGATGGCAGGAAGACAAATCTCACTACAAGAGAAGAATGTAATTAATGCCATCCATGCAATGAGTTTCCCACAATTGAAGAAACACACTCTTGAGATGATTTTTGAGCTCGAAAAGATGGGAAAGATCACTCAGAGAGATGGTTATCAGCTTTTGCTCAATCTTCTTGCTGATGATATCAAATACAAACGAGAGCAGAAGAAGGAACGTGATAATGAGAAGGCGTTAGTGGTTGAAATCTTGACAGAATTGAAAAAGCGTAGTAGAACTTTCAAGAAGAAAGGTGATGAATATGAGACTATCATCACGCAAGCTTTGAACAAGCGTCTTGTCAGTACTTTGCCATCCACGCATCCGGGAGATGAGGAGTATGCCGTTGCTGGGAAGGAAAAGTTTTTCACAAAGCTATTCAGCAGGTCAGGAAGAAAATTGAAGAAATTGAACAAGCAACTACGTAGTAGTAATAAGGAAACACCGGACGCTGCTTATGGTATGCACAAGGTAACTACGAGAAGTCTTGTTGACAAGGGTGTCATTGCTGCAGATGCTGGAGGATCTCTTGTGTTCAAGTGTAACAAACCCGGATCATTCTCAATAGTTAGAGCAGGAATGGATGAGACGGTTTGGAGGCTTACCCTTGACGAGCTCATTCAGGCCGTTTATGAAGGTCGCGTTGGTCTGAAGAGCAACATTGGGGTCGAGTTTGTTGCTTCCGCCCTACTGCGCAATATTCTTGTGTGGTTCTACCATGTGTAAATTGTGTACAATCACTACGAAGCTTAACTTTTCGATTCAAATTGATCAAAAGTGTCTTGCCAAAGTATCTAGAAGCTGGGAGCTGAGCTGGGTGGTGGTGCTCTACGGAAAATCATGAAAGGCCTACTCGGGGTGTTGATCTGTAAAAGAGTTGCCGCGGGGTGAGGTTCAGAGCTATCTAATATTATAAATCTTTCTTCGAAAGATGGCTCCTCGAATCACGGCAGTAGGCGTCGGGTATGAGGGTTTACTAAATAACTAAGTCATTATGTAATATAGAGATCATTTAAAATGGCTCTACGAAACGATTATTTATAATCCGCTCAGTGACCTGGGGACAGACAATGTTCAGAGAGACAAGACGGTTCTCGTCGCTGAACAGGAGTAAAACAAATTGATATGTTTTTGAAAGAAGTTGCCCCTGATAAAGCAACATAAAGCTGACTGTGGGCAAAAACGTCTTTCTTCGGGTTTTTCAGGTCTGGTGAATAAGTCCAAAAGTTCCAAATGTCGTTGTACTGAACTTTCAGCGTTGTCCACTGGACAAATCTCGGCATACCTTGTACCATTTGCACTCCCTTCTGAAGGAATAAGACCTCCAAGCTTAACTGTGACTGATCCAGTAATAATAGCACATTTGTTACCCAATAAAGAGTTATTCTTCAAGTCAGACAAATCAACGACAAAGGACAAAACCTTATTAAAAGTTATTGGATCTTTCTGAAGCAGAAGGTCTTTGTAAATCTCCATTATTTCTCAAGGTGGTCTCTTGAACCGGTTTTTCGTCAACCCCACTTTTCCCGAAGCACAACAACCATCGCATGTTTCAGTTGAGAGTCTTAAAGCAGTACAGGAAGGGCAGATATGGGTAAAGATTGGCGTGTAAATATGAAATTGTCCTCATTCACGGCTTATGTCATTCTGGTTGGATCATCTCGGTTAGCGCAAGTTTTTCCAACTGAACAGTAAGCACTGGGGGCACTGGCTGTGTTGAGCAATCATCAAGCGAAGTAAACACGAAAGGATTGTCAACACACCAGCATTTTCGTTATTGTTGTTGCCGTTGTCACCGTCTTCTGCAGGTGGAAAGTCAATTGGAGGCGCATCAATTACATTACCATTCTCTCTTTCTTGTTCTTCATCTATTTGAGCGCCATCTTCTTCATCTGGATCAATGATGACATCTCCGAATACTCTCTGGGGTTCCAAAACCATCTGTGCAAGCATTTCAGCAAAACCTCGAGACTGTGAGTTTGTTTGTGCCGGTCTTGAGGATGAGGGAGGGGATTCCTGAGATAACTCTGACGGATCACTCTAGCTTCTTGTGAAGCATCTCTGAGATGTTGTCGGCTTCTATTCGGAGGTGCCCTTGATGGCATTATATGGCGTAAAAAATATATGTAAGCCAAAGCAAACCTGTAGTCCAAAAAACACATGTGCATGCACAAGAATAATCAACGCCTGACACGAAAAGTAGAAATCACTAAGCGACAAAAATCCTGACGCGACACGACAAAAGTTCTCACTACGGTCTTAATCTCTACATCTTTGAGCTCTATCAGGGCTCGCAGTATGCATTTTCATCAAGTGATTTGAGCAGGGCTATAAAGGTCATATTAAGACAAACATTACTATGAATTCCGTTTGGCCATTGGTACTCTCAGTGGAAAGTGCTTCGTAATCAAATTGCATTCTTAGATTTTTCTAACCTCTTCCAAGATTTTTTACACGTTTCAACGCGTAATATTGGCTGCACGCAGCGCTGAAATGTCTATCTTTATATAAGCTCTATCAGAGCACGCAATACGCATTTTCTTGCAATGAGGCAAGCAGGGTTATAAAGGTCTTATTAAAACAAACACTTCTACTGAAAGCTGGACTCATGATATAGCCCCAGTTATAAGTACTTCGTAATCAAAGACTAAAATGACCAAAAAAGACCTTCCAAAGCTGTTTACTATGACTCTATTAACTTACTCAGATCTAAAGCTCTGCAAAAGAAGTAAGCAGGTTTATAAAATTCAGGCCAAGACGAACAATTCTATGGATGGCGTTAGGCATGAAGTGGAGCCAGTAAAAAGTTGTGTGGAATCAGCGTGCAAGATGATGGAAAAAGAGCGATTCAGAGCAGTTTACTATGGGGATCGCGCGAAAAACGTCCTGAAATTATTCAATTCTTTTAGATGGCCACATTCAGTTAGCTAAAAAAGATGTTAGCCGGTTCCAAAAGTAGTCAGTACGTTTCTCATGAATACTGGTACATTTTATTTAAGGCGCGTAATTTCTTAACTATGGACCAGAATGTACTGACATAGTGAAAAGTGTACTGGGGACTTCGTTAGTTAGTTCATTGTGGCCATCTAAAAAAATTAACTGTATAATTCTTCCAGGATCAATTTTGATGACCAGTTCTCGGCGCCGGAGTGGAGGTTTATTTTCTTTGAAGTGGACAACCCAACTGCAGGCTACAATAGGCTACGAATACAATAGGCAAAACAGCCGGCATTATGCTGGGATTTAGCTAGTTTTGAGACCTAGTCTGTGGTGTTAAGAGAATTACAGTAAACTAAGCTTGCGATCGTTCCAACAACATTTAGAGCAAACTTGAGAGTAACATGCGTTTTTGTAAGTCAGCAGAGTTACTTTTGCAAATGTCACGAGGTTACACTCTTATATCTTTTCACATCATCAAATTACGTATATACGAGATGTGGTGATGCAACAGGTGAAATCAAGAAAAGCTGCGTACTACTGCTTCACAAAATTCAGAGATGTGATAGCAGCCCAATTCACGAACTAATGGAAGGAAAAGAAAGTAATTGCTGCAGAACAATGCGAGCTAGTAGCAAACTTCAAATATTTTATTATAAGCATAATTCATTGTAATTCAACGCTATACACGCAGTCCAATGTATATATATATGCATCTTTCTCTGCAATATAGTGTAGGAATCAATGCAGTCCCTTGAGTGCCATAAGCAAATGTAGATCTCAGCCCGCTAAAGGTATATGATGATGTACCATTCAGCCCGCATTACTATTGCCTTGTTTGTATATAGACATTGCTCGTTAATACCGACTTACTAGTATTCTTTACTTGCAAGCAATGGGCAATCCTGGTTTTATGGTCATCGTCAGGTTGGCTCCAGACTTTAGACCTTAAATCTGGTCCGGAAGCTCGATTCTCTAATTGAATTTTCTCCAATTGCACTGTATATACGGTGTTGCGAATCTTGCATGGATATAAATGAGCTGCATTTAGTGTAAATCTATATTATTAGACTCACTAGCTTAAGCAGTTTTAGAAGTTCTATGTAGCTAATTATCTCCGGGTTCTCGCCGTCCTTACTATACCAGTAGTGGGGTTGCCATATGCAGTATACGAGCATAAATATTTATACCTAACGCACTCAAACTGCTATGAGGTTATGATTGCAGGTTTGCTGAGTCGATCCGGCTCATGTTTTGTTTTGCAGTGGACTGTATTGAACCAGCATGTATACCGGCAGTGTGGACTGAAACCGACCGATCCTGCACATGCGCAAACTTCGCGTATATAAGTTCCAGAACTTCAATATTCATCCCCAGTCTAGCATACTTTCATATACATGTAAGAGCAAATTACATGCATACCAATATATAGTGATCGACTGAAGTCCGGATTTTGCATATGCACAAAGAACCCAATACGTTAAAGAAAGATCCTAATTGGAGGTACCGCGTATCTGCATATGCGAGAGTATATCTTTGCCGTTGAATATGGCCATACAGTCTATATATATGTCTTGACTGATCGATCGACGATCGATCAGTCAAGAACGTTCCTTCTATATGCAATTAAATTTCTAAGATCGTTGAGACTACATGAATAGCAAGATCTTCATGGGTTCTGGGTTGAACAAACCCCTCATAAAGCATGACGAGTTTAGAACTTGTCGGATTGGCCGGGTCGCATTTCCTGATATCAGGTTCACACATGCAAGCTAGTGAGTGAGTGCATTTTTATGATTGGTCCAATGCGGTATGCTGCGGCACTGGCGTCGTAAACCGTGCATTTTAACAGATTCCGGTATAACCTCACGATATCCATATATATGTTGATGCATACGACTGTGTGTACATAGACGCGAGCACCCACAGTCCCCGATATATCGTGTATATGAGCTATGTGCATGCATTCAATTGTACTATCCCATTTAGAAAGCCGCATCGTCCCTTGCAAGCGTCTGCACCGGAATTGAATTTTAAATTAATGTTCGCTCCAGATCTTCTGTGTACCCGGGGATTGCGGTAAAAATTTGTGCTGTTAGCGAAGATTTGCTTCTGCATGCGGAGCTCGTACCTGCATGCGGCGTGGAAGCGCGGATCTCGGAATTGGGAAAATTCGGGATCGCGTAAGCGGGCGAATTGGTGGTGAAGCTGCAATTGCAGAGCCACTGGCTTGATGATAATTTACCAATTTGTTTCTATATACCACAACAAAGGGAATCTTCAATAGCAAATTTTGGTAACCAAGCTATGTCTAATTAGATCGTTTGGTTTTATCATGCATTTCATAGAAAGAAAGCTATCCGGATTGTAATTTATGCACCATGCCACCTACCTTTGTAACCGCTGATGGATATGAAGATGGACATGGGCATGGAAATGGTGAACTGAATAGGGTTGGTAGCAATTGCTCTGACTTTAAAAAGAGCCTGTTTCCATCTTGTTGATCTTACACTCTTGCCATTTCAACTTGGGTGTCTATATCAAGGTTAGCTTCTTATAGCAAGACAATCACTGCATAACAGCATTTATAGGATGAATATTAAGTCATTGCTCTCCATTGCCGGCTTGATTGCTTCTGCAACAGCACAGAATGCATATCCAACATTCACTAAAACTAATGCCGTCACTGATGCACCAATCGGAGCTCCCGTTCCAGCATCCACATGCTCTCTCGATCCAATGCCCTACAATGACCTTCCAGCACAAATCTGGTACGACCCCGTCGTCACCCCATTGGCAAACGGTGAATACGAAGCAGTGTTACATTTCCAAGGTGAAAACCCACAACAGTGGATTGACACATGGGAAATCAAAATCATGGGACAATTCCAGGTTGTTGTCTATTCTGCAAATAACTACAACCCAACTGTGCCTCTTGCAAACGGTGTTAACTGGGTTTCTAGTTTCAAGTTCATTCCTGGTCCAGATGGTTGTATGCCAGACATGCAAGTTCAAATTGATCCAAACTCTCACGATTGGAACTTTGGTTGTGGTAGCGTAGATAAGCAAAAGCAGTTCCCAAAGATTTGTATTAACCCAGATCACCCACAACCACCTCCTCCTACCACGAAGCCACCAACTCCAACAACGACCACGTCCACCACATCGACAACTCCAACGACTTCGTCCACAACTCCGACTACATCGTCCACCACATCGACAACTCCAACTCCAACGACCTCGTCCACAACTCCAACCACATCGTCCACCACATCGACAACTCCAACTCCAACGACCTCGTCCACAACTCCAACCACATCGTCCACCACATCGACAACTCCAACTCCAACTCCAACGACCTCGTCCACTGCTCCAACGACTTCGTCCACCACATCGACAACTCCAACGACTTCGTCTACCACATCAACAACCCCAACGACCTCGTCAACCGCTCCAACCACATCTTCCACCACAATGACAACTTCGACTACATCATCCACAACTCCAACGACATCGTCTACCGCACCAACTACCTCATCCACCACATCAACAACTCCAACAACCTCGTCCAGTACTTCAACTGCCCCAACCACATCATCTACTACGTCAACCTCCACTTCCATCCCATCGTCTTCGGTACCAACTTCTACTTCTTCTACCCCATCTTCTACCCCTTCATCTTCTGTTCCATCTTCCGCCCCATCATCTCTTGCACCTTCATCTTCTGTTCCATCTTCCACCCCATCATCTTTCGCACTATCTTCCACCTCATCTTCCACCCCTTCATCTTCTGTTCCATCTTCCACCCCATCATCTTTTGCACCTTCATCTTCTGTTCCATCTTCCACCCCATCATCTCTTGCACCTTCATCTTCTGTTCCATCTTCCACCCCATCATCTTTCGCACCATCTTCCACCTCATCTTCCACCCCTTCATCTTCTGTTCCATCTTCCACCCCATCATCTTTTGCACCTTCATCCACAACTCCTTCATCCACTTCTCCATCTTCAATCCCTTCATCTTCTACCGAGACCACCATCACCATCTGCGCAACCACCACTGCTGTTACATGCGAGGAAGGTGTGACCGAGGTTACCAACTCTGGCGTTGTTTCCACATACACCACCTACTCTTGTGACGTTCCTTCTGGTGTTACTGGCAGCTTCGGACCATCTGTTTCTACCACTGGCGATGTTTCCTTGACCAACTACGTTGTGCCACATTTTGACTGTCCAACTACCTCATCTACTCCAGCCGGACCAACTACCCCATCTTCTACCGAGACCACCATCACCATCTGCGCAACCACCACTGCTGTTACATGCGAGGAAGGTGTGACCGAGGTTACCAACTCCGGCGTTGTTTCCACATACACCACCTACTCTTGTGACGTTCCTTCTGGTGTTACTGGCAGCTTCGGACCATCTGTTTCTACCACTGGCGATGTTTCTTTGACCAACTACGTTGTGCCACATTTCGATTGTCCAACTACCTCATCTACTCCAGCCGGACCAACTACCCCATCTTCTACCGAGACCACCATCACCATCTGCGCAACCACCACTGCTGTTACATGCGAGGAAGGTGTGACCGAGGTTACCNACCACCTACTCTTGTGACGTTCCTTCTGGTGTTACTGGCAGCTTCGGACCATCTGTGTCTACCACTGGCGATGTTTCTTTGACCAACTATGTTGTGCCACATTTCGATTGTCCAACTACCTCATCTACTCCAGCCGGACCAACAACCACAACTGAAACAACCACCGATACCACTACGTCTTGCGACTCAACGACCCCAGCAGTCCCAACAACCACAACTGAAACAACTACTGACACCACTACGTCTTGCGACTCAACGACCCCAGCAGTCCCAACAACCACAACTGAAACAACTACTGACACCACTACGTCTTGCGACTCAACGACCCCAGCTGTTCCAACTACCGCGACCGAGACGTCAACTGACACCATCACCAAATCGTGCGAGTTGTGCGAGTCAACTACGCCAGCAGTTCCAACAACCACAACTGAAACAACTACTGACACCACTACGTCTTGCGACTCAACGACCCCAGGTGCTCCATCTGCTCCAACTGCCCCAGGTGCTCCATCTGCTCC
>JAMYHI010000114.1:0-84295 GCA_025531525.1 Pichia sp. P7020A
GCTAATTGATATCCTTCACTAACAATCTTTTTATCGTTAATCGTCAAAATACAACTGATTTGTGCAAGTAAAACCTCTGACATCCTTCGATGTTGAGTGCCAAGGTACACTAGCCCAATACCTATTAAACCGGCTGTTTGCACAGGTAGTTGAACGTTCAAATTAGTGGATCCTGGAGGAAGAAAGGCAACAACATGAACAGATAAAACTTTTGTCAACTTTATATCCATAGTACCTCTCAAGCTTGCAGCCATCCCAATTAAGAGACCGATACTTGTATGAACATGTTTTGGACCCAAGTAATTATAAATGTGCCATTCTTCAAGATTTTTCAAATGTCCGTTCAATCCAAGCCCGAGCAAAAACCCTGCATGTTGTGGATTGAGTTCTGGGGGTCTGTTGAAAACCACCCAGCTTCCATTGATTCCCGTAAAATCTTTCGATACTGATAAACCTGCACTGGCACCATTGTGGAAGTACCCGCAATCCATCAAAAATGAGGGAATCACATCTATTTCCAATGAAACGTTTATATTGTCAGGCATTATAAGGGTGTTGAAGTTCATCTTTGGAATGGGAAATCCCTCAGTGACTAGTGGTTTTCGACTTGAATTGAAAACTGCACCTCTTCCTATTGGGGTGGTCAATGTACGCAAAGCAATCTTGGAACATATTGCTCTCTGATGCAAGAGCTTCTCATGGTCATCCATGTTGGGCTCGGCATCGTAAGTAATCACTTGAACTTTGGAAGTCTGAAGTAGTCTCGTTAGCTCATAAAACCTTCTATCCTGAGAAAATATCAGTCGTGTAACATGAAATTTGTCAGCTTCAACGTTATTATCCCATGCAGCTAGACTTTCATTCATCGATAACTCGGATACAATTTGCCTTGTAGTCTGAGGGTACCTTTTTCTTGATTTCCCGCTGAAGGTTGCTGGTTGTATGTCTGCTTCGAGAGGCAATAGATCTCTCCTCCCGATGAGTTTTAATTCTTCGTTAGAAACATTCCAGTTCAGCTTCAATCTTCTCTGGCATAACTCCATGATATTTTTGAAAATGAAGTAGATTCCTGCAGGATAAGTTTCAAGTTCTGCTTCATCCATATCCAGAGAGACCATTTTAGAAATTAAATCCATATGATCCTGCTCTGGTGAAGCATTCATTTCAAAAAGCCTTAGCGTCCTGAACGTTCTTGGAGTGACAATTCTGTCTATACTGTCTTGTTCGCTGGCAATCACAGAAAAAGTGAGATACGGTAACACATTGTCGGTAAACAAACTACCAATTGCCTCCAGTATATTTGGAGGATCAGATGTAAGCTCAGGAAGATTCAGTTGTATAGAATGATCTAAGCAACTGTTATCAATATTGTAATATTCCCTCCAAGGTGCGGACCATGCCATCCAGAGCGTTAATTGTGCCAACAATATCGCCAGCTTGTCACACATATCGGAAGATAATATGTTCAGCTTCAAATCTTCTCTTATCACATGCAATACTAGGGTGTATTTAGGTAGTAGTGTTACCATCGGTAGATCTGTATTGTTGGTAATATTGGCTCTCAATCTGACAACCTTCACGTAAGGTATCAATTGTGTGATTTCGTTTAAGTTGGTGTCAATAAGATCCAAATCCACTTCAGGGGGTAAACTCATTGCCAATAAAGTCACGACATATGTCTTCCAGTCATCGCAGAATGGAATGTTCAAGTTCAAGTTAGAGCACCAACTCAGCCAGAACCTCTCATAAATCAAGCTATGACAGAAATATTTCAATGATGACACAAAATTGTCAACATTATGATCTTTGATCTTGTTACATACATGAACGGAATAATGTTTTCCATCGGAGCATTGAAATAATATCTCATGGTCCTGCACATCTTCTATGTGTAAAGCTGTGAGAGCGCCAAGTGATAAGTTTAGTGGTGCTGAAAACAAGTTGTAAAACGGGTTGAAAAGATTTACGAGATTATTCTCTCTCAAAACCACAATATAACTGGATTCTTTCTGACCCATATCAAATCGTGATGCATCGATGCCATCAATGGTAAATTTCTTTTTGAGCTTTGATATTGAAACCTGACTGCACGACTTTTCAAAAATATAAACACCAACCTGCCTTGCCTCCGACTTGACAAATATAATGGCTTCTCTATCTTCAAATGCTAAGGTGAAAATTTTCAGTTCATCTGCATTCACGCTAGACAGGAACGATAAAACCTTGGTAAGAATGATGTCCTTCTTCAAGCTCCAACTGTCGGCAGATGATAGCGATGACATGCCTGGTGTTGCTCCTATGTTGTCCCCACCATGCTCTGTACCGGACGCCATTCTATCAAATGATAGAGGATTGGAAGTTGATCTCAAGTGTTTCATATCTTCGTCAATAAGTCTTGATGTGGATATGTTCATGGCCGCACCGGATGAAGGAAATGATCGTTTACTCACCTCTCTGGTTGCATTGCCGGAATGAGACTTAGATTTGGCCGTTTTGGGCTTCGAAAGGTATCTTGTATGATATATGCTAATAGTGTGATCAGATTTGTTATATGTAGCTGATAATGAAGAGCCCTGCATGCTACTTGGAAAGCATACTATGCGCTCTGTATGTGAAAATGAGGTTGTGGAAGACGAAACAACAATTCCAAGTTCACCAACAGAATCTGTCAATGTCAAGAAGTTGCTGTCCATCAATGAGTTACTCGAAGCAGAAGAGGATGATGCTCCTGAGGCTCCCCCTTGATTTGCGAAACTTGATCTCGCGGCAAAAGGGGTGGACATGTTGTTTAAGTAAGGCAAATCTTGAGTAGGACTGAATCCATCCAAGGTATTGTTTTGCCCAAACATTTCATTGTGTGGTAACGAGTTTTCAATCTTTCGACCAATAATAATGCCTCTATGGAATGGAAACGCATTCTGAATGTGAATGGGAAAGCTCACAACCAATACGGATGTCTTTCTATCGTATACCCTGATTTGATCCTCCAGAATGACTACAAGCACTTTATCCCTATTTGTCGAGTAATTCATGTTACCATGGTCTCTAAAACGATTTCCCGATGAAGAGACAATTCCACTACCGCTGTAGTTACTCAATGTAGATCCTGTTGATTTAGAAGTGGTGCTAGTTTCAGCGTTCGTTCCATCAAAACGTGTGAAAAAACAATCAACAATTGGACTCTCCACAGAAATTTTGCGCATCATTGCTCCACCAGCGGTCCATACCACAAAGTTTTCAGATATGAATAGCTTTTGTCGATCTTCGTAGAGTTTTATCCTGAATTTCGCATCAGTCTGAAGGTCGGGCACGTATTCGGTCACATCGAGCGAGGTTGGGTTAGCAATACAACAGAGCTCTCCTGCTGTGCCCAAATAGGTGCAAGCACTGTCCATATTATTTGTGTATGCGCACAAGCTAGAAGTAGGTGAGTTTTTGTGCGTAACTGCACTCTGTTTACCTACAGATGCAGAGCCGCTGGGTGCTCCGATTCATGTACCACTCGTGGACTCGAGCAAAAAGTGGGAAACAGAGAATTCCCAGCTGAGCCGCCTCGGTGCCGTCTCAATATTTCGACGCGTCGGGCCCTCCCCAAACAGAAATCTCTGGACAGGCCCTGCTATTTTCTAGTGCATAATGTAGCTGGTGCTCCATGTTGAGAGCTACAAGAGTGTCTGGTTCTGTACGAGCTGAATTAACCACTGCTAGACTATATTAACACATCATGTCATTTTTCAGTAGCATAAAGTATGTTTCAGCAACAAGGTTTCTACATTTTTCCCTCAAAAACTGATCACTAACATCACACTCATGAATCTTAACTTGATCTCATCTTGAATAGAGGTTTCACCCGAAGCTCCAAAAAGAAGCAAGCAAATGGGCAGAAGCTTGAGCAAAACTTGAACAACGATTCAAACCCATCCTTGGTGAATCAGAATAGTCTTTACTCTACCAGTAATGCCTCAGGAACGTCGCTCCGTAGAGGACAATCACCCTCTAGACAATCCGTTCGATCATATAAAAACATACAGCAACAACAACAACAACAACAAGAATATCAGCAATCACAATATAACTCCCAACAAGGACAGAAATTGCAGAAACTTGGACAGTTTCAAGATCAATCCCAACACTTCAACACTACCCCACCAGAGGCCAATCAACCGCCACCTCTTTTCATGTGCGAACCATTCATTAAGACAGCCTTAGTCAAAGGATCCTACAAGACAATTGTGCAATTGCCAATGTATGTTGATCATCACGAATGGCTTGCGCTTAACGTGTTTGAATTTTACAATCACCTCAACAAGTTCTATGGTGTCATAGCAGAATACGTTACGCCTGATAAGTACCCTACTATGAATGCAGATCCAAGAACAGAGTACGTGTGGGTCATGCCAAACAACAGATCAGCATCTCTTCCTGCAAATCAGTACATTGAATACGCTCTCTCTTGGATCAGTAATAAAGTCAATGATCAAACCATATTTCCAACAAAATCGGGAATGGCTTTCCCACCCTCCTTCCTGAGGGACATTAAGGGAATATGCAGACAGATGTTCAGAATTATTGCCCATATTTACTGGAATCACTTCGAGAAAATTGTGCACTTATCTCTTGAAGCACATTGGATTTCATATTTCAGTCATTTCATTTCTTTTATCAGAGAATTCGATTTGATGGAAATAAGAGAGCTCGAGCCTCTCTCAATGCTAATCGACAATCTTGAGGCTCAAGGTAGAATAATCAAAGCTCAGTAGGCCTGCCTAAATTGATTACATCGCACAGCTTTACTCCAAGGTATTGGCACATAAAATGATTATGGTGTGTATATACAGGCATATTATTTATCCAATCCGGCACATGGTATAATAAGTTCACCAATGTACTTGAAAAAAAAAATCGGAACGTAGTAGAAGTATGAGTAAAATAAGCGGTAGTTGCTGAAAGAAAAAAAACGTTGATGTTTAACGTTGACAAAAAGTAATCGTGATCGTAATTTGAAAAATGTAATGCAAGTGGTATTAGATGGTTTTCCAGCATCTAAGAGAAGAAATAAGGACTATCCTTAACAACAGAGATATCAAACTTACCCTTTGGTGGAATTTCTGGCAAGGTGAATGGCACAAGAATCTTGAAAGCACCGGTGTTATCATCAATCGTATTATGTTTGTATCCCACCTCTTCCAAAACTGTTATTGATGTGCGAAGAGATTTTCCAAGTTCAACATCTTCTGGTTCACTTGAGGCGAGTAAGAGTCTTCTTTCCCTTTCGATTTTGATTTCATCCAGGAACGAGGGCACCTTGCCGATCTTTTTTGCTAATTCATCCCTATATTTTTTGATTGCTACTGCAACTGGGGCATTTTTGTCCACAGAAATGACCATCAAAAAACCTTCATAACGTCTTTCAAACTCTCCCTTCAATTTTTCAATCAAGTTGTTCGAATGTAAGCTGATAAACTGTTCTCTCAAAACGCGGTTCATAACATCAACATCGCACGCATGTGTCCAATAAGAGTCATGGACAGAAGAGAAGGAAAGTCCGTACTCAGAACATTCGTTGACCGATAGTAACATGTGAGTAGCGTCCAAAGAGTGAATGAAGTTTGGAGGAAATCCGTTCGCTTGTTTTCTGCCATCAACCTTTTTAATCCCGTATGGGTCTTGAATGACGAAAGTCTGCATGTTGGTCTTAACGAGTTTGTTCTTCACACTTCTATATGGTTGAACAACCGGCAATCCTAGTGGAGATGTCCAAATTACGGAAGAGATAAATTCATCGCCCTCCTCCGGTTCCACGTCCAATCTAATACTCTTGGAAATCCTTCTTGCGGCCAAGGCTAACCAATCCTGGATAGCGTGGGCACCATCAAAAAGTTCTCTGATGGACTTGAAAACCTTTTCGGTTAGATACTTGGAACAGTTGGAAATTGAATCCTCGTCGAACTCGATTTCCTTCAATCTCTTCGTTATTTGCGCTCTAGCTCCGACATATGTGACACCGTAAACAGAGGTCATAACAGTTTGTTTGACAATCTTTCTAGCAATAATAGGAAGGGTTAATGCAGCCTCAGCAACACCATTTTCTTTATCCTTAATGACAGAACTCAAGACAGAGTTGGCCACGTGGGTATAAACATCGGATGGTTTCTCTGCTGGAATCAAGTTGACCTGTCTTGCACCTTCGATATCTCCACCTAAAGCTGCATAATGCTGTAAACCGTTACAGGTACCATCTTGATGGATAGGTTGGTAGGACACATACTTTGTTGGATCTGGTAGTTCTAATGCTTCAACTAATTCAATTGCAGATGCCAAAAATTGCCAAGGCTTATCTGCTTTTTTCCACCATCCTTGACCATTGAGTGGATCACGCACAGAGTCTCTGATCAATTCGATGTTCTCTTCAATGAATGCGGCTCTGTCATCTAAAGAGATTTTATCCTTACCCATCAAGTTAGACAAGTGAATCTTCAACCATTTCAGACCTCTTGGTCCTAGCTCTTTACCTGTCCAAAACTTCAGCAAACTTCTTGACATATCATTGCCCAAATGGTTAAAGTTAGGTGGAACTGGATAAGCTCTGCCTCTGAAATCCAAAGAATGTGGGAAAAAGATTCTTTCACCAACAAAAGCTCTAGCAATTTCAAGCTTATAGTTCATATCGCACCTCATAGATCTATCTTTCGAGAACTCATTGCAAATCTCAGTACAAGTTCTTCTATACTTGAAAACCTCAATAGCTTCACATCCTTTAGGAGGAGGAGGAGGTAAAACCAAAGTTTCTTCCGCCTTCGGTATTTCGAGAAAGATCTCACCTGTATTCCACACCTTTGTAATTGTTTCCAAGAGACGCTTGTTCACTGTCCAAGGGGTATTACCCAGGTTGTTCAAACCTTGCAAAACTCTATCGATCTTGCCATTAATTGCGGCAGCCTTTGCGTAGGCTGCTTGTTCTGGTGCATTTTTAGCTCTTAGAACGGTGACCCTTTTCAAAAAGTAGCCACCGTCATTGTAAGAAGTCCATTGTTTTGGTCTGCAAATCATAGGTAGGTACTGGGCTTGGATGGATTGATCCAAACGATCTTTGCCTAGTTTGTTCGCGAAACCTTGATTAAGTTTGATGACACCGATACGACCACCATTTTGGAAATCATACGTGTGATAGAAAGCTGGAGCCAAGGCTGTCTTGGTCTCACCTGTTCTTGGATCCACACCTTTGACCTCAACCTTTGCAACTTGTAATAAGAAAGACAGAAGTAATGAGCCAATACGACAGAGAGATTCGGAATCCCACGATAAACTGTTTGATTCTGTGTTAATTGTGTTTCTACTCAATGATGTTCTCTCAACACTCTCCACAATTTGATTAGCCTTCGTGCTTCTTAAAAACTTTTTGAACTCTGGGGTATTTTTGATGGCTTTGAAGTTCTTGTGAACATCAACATCTGCGGCCAAAATCTTTTCAGCTTTGTATTCGAGTTCGATTCCTTTACCGATACCCATAACCAACTTTGATACCGGTACACCTCTGCTGATATCTGATGTAACAATACTCTTCATCGAGTCTAGGATAGCAATTGTAGCAAGTTTAGGAGCCCTCATTAGTTCTAAGAATGGTCCATACGTGAGCTTTTCCTTATATCTAGCCAAGTCGGGCTTTGATAGCTCGTGCTCACCTGATTCTTGACCTATCAACATAGTTCTGGCTTTCTTACATTCTTTGATCTCTTCTTCAATAAGTGGAGTCAGTTGTTGTAGCCAATCATGTAGATATGCACCAACAGGAGAAGGTAATGATTTGTCCTTAATATTTTCAAATTCTCTTTCCCATTTGAGTTTAGCAGCTTCTAGAGTAGAGCTTTCCAAGATACGTTCACGCATTTCAGATATACTGTCAAGAATTTCATCAAACTTCGCTTGCTGTTCTAATGGGAGAGAATTTTTGAACTCAAACAGGTTAATGGTGCCGCTTTCGCTCTGGGCCTGCAGCTTACTTGTGTCAACGTCAAGTTTCTCAAGTTCGATCAATTGAGTAAGCTTCTTCACAAATTGTCCGTCATTGTAAGAATCCACCAAACCTAAAAGAGAATGTCTAATATTCTTCAAATTTTCTGAGGAAACGCCTTTGAGTGTCTCCATGTGATTGTCTATTACTCTATTATCAGGTTGCCTCACTTGTGGCTTTTCGTCAGAGACTGAATCTAGGTCAATTTCCTGAAGTTGTGCATCTGTTCTTGGAGCGTCTGCATTTAGAGATTTGGCTTCTGATGGCTCCAGTTCCCTTTCTATGATCTCCGTAGGCTCATCAGATTTATTTACAGGTTGTTCTTCATTTCCTTCCATATCTGCGACCAGTTGTGTATTTACAGTGGGTGTGGTTGCGGTCGCTGCAGAGGAGTTAGACTTTTCCTTGTCTTCAGTGAAAGCACGGAAAAGCTCTCGATAGTTGCCCGTTAGATCATCGGTAAGTTTTGGTTGGAAATCGACTAACTTCTTAATGTTTAGTAGACCGATAATATCGACGTATCTCAAGACGTCTGCATTTCTATTTGACTGTTGTAAGGTATAGTACTCAGTTAAGAGTTTGTATGCTTCGTTCACGTCATTCGTTTTTTTGAGAGATAGCTTAATTAACCAGGCATATATTCTGGCATCTGGAGAGAAGTTCTTGTCAAGCGAACAAACGTATTTAAGCCAACGACGAATTTCGTCCATTGAGTTTGACTCTTCATTACCCCATGTCTTCAAGAATTCACAGATTGCATCCACAAAATAGGTCCTGTTTTCTGATCTGTGATTGGCAATATTCTGAAGCATCAAATCAGCTCTCTCATAATCTCCACTTTCCAAACAGGCTTCATATAGAGACCATGTTTGTAATATCTCGGCGTCAACTCTAGTCAGAACTTGATCATATGAAGTTGACGTGAAAAGCATATCGCTGTGAGATGGCTCATAGGAGCTCTTGGTGATAATTTTGGAGTAGACGTCGTCAAGAGATCTAGATTTGGAGATAGACGCCTTTGACTCAATCGCCAGTAATCGATTTCCAACTTTGCTTCCCATGAGCAGACGACTCTGACGTTTGAGACATGCCCTCACAGTGCTTGAGTTCAACAACACATTCATTGCTCAAATGTCTGATCCGTTGAAAGAGTTCAAGTGGTGGTCTGGTACGTTGCAATCCCTATGAAACTGATTCCAAAGCGATGTCTTACCGCCTCCGTAGATTTCGAGTTAAGGCTGGAACTAACGGTCACAAGCAGATGATGAAAAATTTTTGGAGTATCGCAATTGTCGCTTGATCATGGAATGAAATCGAATTCGCTCCTCCGCGAATTTCGCAATTCGCCATTTCTTTTTCGGAGATCGGAGATGATCTCGGAGTCTACATGCCTTACGGACAGATCATAATGCTGTTGATAACTAATTGAAATTAAGACAACAAGGAACATAATGGATATTGCAAAGCAATGTTAAGGGAGACAGAATAGTTACATAGTGCTATCAGAGGTGGTCATCGTCAATAGTAAGCAAGTTCATGGGTTCATGGGAACGCTCGGGATCACGATAGTTGGTGGTTTTGTAAAGAGCCATTCTCGAAAGCATTCCTGCGAGCATAAAGCAACTGTCCTCCTTTTCATCTTGGGTTTCTTCGGTCATAAAGGATACAAACTGCCAACAGTGACACTTATTCATACCCTTGACTATTTTCACCCTGTTTGTTTCAAAGGCAATGTCGGACATGAACTTGATTTCCTCCATTTGCAATTCGCCGTCACCATAAGTAACAATCATCCCACCATCGGGTACCACCCTTTCCCAAATATGGGATCGATTCCATTTGTAAGGATTATATTGCTCTTGGGTGCTGTGGTTGCAATAGGTAGTCGCAAAGTTGTTGACAACCTTCGATGAAAGATAATCGTTGGAACCACTTGAACTGTTGTCATAATCAAGTTTCACTATCGGTGAGATCAATACTGTTGCAAAAGGCTTGAGCATTGCATTTTCTTTGGCAATAATCTCCAGCAATCTGTTAGAAGCATCATTTACAAAAACATTGTTGATTAGCGCCAGAAAATTCAATATTAAAGTTGCTCCCATGGCATCACCCATGAGCACTATTTTTGAGTTTGGATTCTGCTTTGCGATCTCAATATAATTTTCAACAAACACACGCATTGACATTTCGGCTGGAGATTCTTTACAAATGTCAGGAAACTTGCAGATAAAAATTGCCGGGCTATCAAATCCTTGAAGTAAGAGTAAACTATGCAAAGTAGTTAAGTATTCGACATAAAAGTATGGCTCCGCGCCAAACAAAGGAATATTGGGCACATAGACAATTATCAAGTCATGAGGTTTAGGCCTGCAGGATACTGTGATCAGAACACCTTCAGGAGTTTGAAGATCTTTACAGATACTTAGCTCGATAACATTATATGACTGAATAAATGCTCTCGTTCGGAAGAAGACTTTCCATGTGAGATCTGCGACAAAAGAATACATTGGATTGGATTTATCGAAGTTACTAAGATCATTCAAAAAAAAGCTCATCACCCTTGTTAGAACATGCTGATAGTAAGGACCATTTTTAGCTATGGGACTCTTGACATTCAAAGGTTCAACGTAGCACATGAAAAATACATCGATCGATAATTTGATTCCTGGTTAACTTGAACTAATAACATATGTTAGTAAACTGTGAGTTTGCAAAAGGTATTAAGTTTTTTAAAAAACTCACCCCTGTAGATTAAGGTAAATAGCAAGAAAAAAGCTTCATCGATTGGATAGTTTGAAAAAAGGTATATTAAGGACAAAACTGAAAGGTACATGAAATCCACCAGTCTATATTCTCTCATGGTAATTGTTGATGCTCATTATAAGTAGATAGATTGATAAAACATCCACTCATCCTTGACTTGTTGAAGAAGTTGTCTCCAGGGTGAAAGGCAAAAAGGGGAACAGTCCGCTGTCGGGTGGTTCTGCTAAGGCGGCTCAGATCAAAAATTTAAAACACTCACTGAAGCATCCACCATAACTCGACCCCTCACTTTCAACTTGGGTACTGGATATATTGGCTAATCTGTACGTCCTTCTGTCTACTCCTTGAAGGGTTTGTCATTTCGTAATATTAGTAGTTTATAAAGGAGTATGAAGGTGTCTATTTATAGGAAGCGTGAATTAAAAAGTTGATAAAACAGAGTCCATAGCAGAAATGAAGATGTCAACGTGCTTCTTCTCGAAGATGAGCCCTGGTCTTAACCTGACACCAACTTCAGCACAGCCACCGACATTGACACCAGCAAGTCTCATTTGTGCCAAGAATTTAGCTCTCTTTTCGCCAGAAGGCATATCGAACGCAAGAAAACATGCCTTACCCTTACCTCTAAGATTATCGATCAATTGTGGGTATTTAGTTTGCATTTCTTCCAACTTGGAGTAGAAATAGAGACCAGTCTCTCTCAATGGCTCCAATAAGTTGTTGTCCTTGATTTCATCACAGATAGCAGCTGCCATGATGATACCCTTTGGATCACCACACCAGGTGTTGAATTGTCTGTATGGTTGATTTGGAATGAATTCAGGGTCATGGAACCAATAGCCTGCAGATTGCATCTTCTTGGAGAAGGTGACAAGGTCTGGTGGTGGAGTGATGTTGTATCTTTCGTGATCCCACATGATACCAGTACCACCACAACCGGCTTGGACTTCATCAATGATGAGCTTAGCACCGTACTTCAAGGTAATATCTCTCAAGCCTTGGAAGAAAGCTGCAGACGCATGGTTGTCACCACCTTCGGATTGAACTGGCTCGACAATAACACCGGCAATTGGGCATTTCCAGTTTTGGAATCTTTCTTCGACGATCGCAAGACATCTTTGGTCTTCTTGCTTGTTAATCTCTTCATTAGCTTCTAATGGATACTTGTAAGCCGGGAATTCTGCGGTTGGCCATTGGAAAGATGGCATATCCATCTTGTGCACTGGCTTGGATCTGGTAACAGAACCAGATGCAAATAATCTACCGTGGAAAGCTTTCTTGAAAGAAAGAATAGCAATCTCAGGGTTACCTGGAGCTTGGTTTTCCATACATGTCTTCTCTTCTTCAGTGGTGAATGGCTTAGCAAAACCTCTCTTCTTGGATTGATAGTTGAAAAAGACTGCCTTGAAAGCCAACTCGTTGGCATCTGCACCAGATAAACCGTTCCAGACATGGGTTTGACCCTTTGGTGCATGCTTCAATAAATCCTTTTGAAGTTCTTCGAAATCAGCACCAGGAAAGTTACCTAATGCTGGTCTGTCGACAATTGCTCTGATCATCTTGTCAGACTTTGCAGCCTTAATCAAGTTAGGGTTGTTGTAACCTAAAGCAATAGATGCAACTTGACAGTAAGCATCTAAAAGCACATTACCGTCAACATCAACGATATAGTTACCTTGAGACTTTTCGTAGTCAGCAACAAAGTATGTACATCTGTTGTCAAAGACTTCACCAAGATTAGCGATAGCTTCCTTTCCCTTAGGACCTGGGATAGATTCAGTGACGACACGTGGAGCAGCAAACTCATCTGGGAAACAAGTGGAGGTGTAAGACATCTTTAGAAGAATTCAGTCTGATGTTAGGAGGGAGACAATAATGCATACAGTAAGCTTTCATTAATAAGATTCTGAGCAATCCCCAGAAAGGGTGGTGATACACCTCCTTTTATAGCCTCGCAGGACGGGGTACAACTTGGTCGGTATTATTCGTTGCTGGTTATCAACTAAGCGGCTCGCCAATGGGAGGCCGTTAGCGGCTTACATGTTACGGCATAAATGGATCCTCAGCCAACTCCGCGCCGTGGTGCACAAATTCCAGGCCATAGCCGCTAGTGAGCCGCTAAGGACGACCGGTAATTTGGCGATTGGCGGATAATAACTCAATCGGTGCACGCGGCAACACCTTCCTGAATAAACACATAACAGCGCAGTACGGCGCATGGTTGTCCTGAAATAGCATCCAAGTCTCATGCATGCAAGTTTATATTAGTATGGCATCCGTTACAATTAGCCAGCTGCATGCTTCTCGTTGTTACTGAACTTTTGACAGGTACTATTTGACAGCAAAACGGCGACCAGATCTTCCGCGATTATATTGATGCGTATAAATCCCGAGGAGGTTCGCCACAGTTCCAGGATTGGGACAACAAAAAGGCCTGACTGATGTATTATATAAGTGTCACAATCTGGTACCGGTACAAATTGGTAGGAGCGAAGGGAACAAAAAAAATTAGATAAAACATAAAACGTAAAACACCGTCGTTAATCGTCAATTGAACAAAATGCTATGAGTTCAGAGAGTAATCGTAATAAGAGTAATATTGGAGGAAAAATCGTCAAATAGGAAGATGCTAGGTAAAAGAGATTAAGATGCAGCTCATTTATGAAGAAAAGTAGTTGTTAACACGTGCAATCATTGATGTGACAGGTAATTAGTAAAGGGGTGAAAAAAGTGGCAGGTCAGAATGCTTAGAAAAGTAGATCATGATCTTTATGAGTAAGAGAAGCAGACTTGGTAATAGCTTGAGGACTCACGGACAAACTTCATATTCTTTCCATACATCGTGATTGGTTTTCCTGTACAGGTATCTTCTGTCATATCCACTTCCGCCCAGAACGACTTCGTCGACAAGTTCCACAAACATACACACTGTGACAAAGTTCTCATAGCCGGTTGATGAGTTGCTTCCATCAACTCCTCTATTAATAGCATCTAAAAGCTTTCTTTTCTCCTCGGTTAATGGAGTTCCTGGGATAGGTTTTTTGAAAGTTTTCTTCAAACTGCGAGGCATTTCGTTCCACACTCTTAGGCGCTCCGTTTGCCATTCTTCCTCGGTTGGAGTCTTTGAAATTTCCTCATTTAGGTGCATCTTTTGTCCCAGTTCGGATAGGGAGACTGAAGAGTCTTCAAAGGTTTTGAGAAATGCTGGAGAGAAGACTTTGTAATGTAGTGGATCGGTAATCTTACTTATCTTTTCATGATGGTGCTGTGAAAGGTATTGACTCACCAAAGATTGGCTCTCGTCCTCAATGGATGATGAGTCTGAATTATTCCCATCATTCGAATCACTCACGTCTTCAAGGCTTTGACTATCACAATGCGCGAGCCCTTGGAAAGGACTCTCGTAGACAATGTTCGGAGTCAAATCATCACTGATCATCTTCACAGTTCCCTTGAATCTATATTGCTTTCTGGTTTTCTTGAAATAGAAACAAGCATCGAATCTAGGATTGTTCAACAAGTCCTTGTACTTGGTTGATCTCTTGTCTGTCGTGAAAGTTAGAACATTGGTTCTCTCTTCACCAAAAAGGAAACCTCTTAGTATGCATGATCTAGTAGATGGATAGTTGTTGGAGTCGACATTAGAGAAGTTGAATATGATTACTGGCGTTTCGCCTGCCTCTAGTTCGTTCTGCACTGCAGAGGTGAATGATGGATTCCATAGCGCAAGTGCTTGTAACATGTCTTGGGATCTGAGTTTTCGTAAATGTACACAAATATGGTAAAAGAGTGATGATTTGTTTCACTAAATGAAGGGATGCTGATTTGGATATTGATCCTGCCAATTGCGGAGATAAGCTCGATCAAATTAGCGGGGGAGGACAATTTTTGAGGACAAAACGAAAGATAGCTTGATCTTTATGACTTGTTGGTGCTCTGTAGTGGTTATTGGTGCTCCTTAAGTGAATAGAAGAGTGGGTTGAAGAGACGACTGTCTTCCGAATGTCATGATTTGGCCACTGTGACTGCATGATTGACTGAAAACTTCCACATTTTGCTACCTCAGCTGCCACATAAATTGCGAACCGACTCGGCAAACGGGGCAGCGCAGCGAGCAGCGAGCAGCGCGGGAAATCTGCCCGTTTGGGCAATTGGAGATTGGAGTCAACATGAATTCTCGGTCCTCCGTTTACAACCGGAAACCCCTGGCTACTACTTTAAAGACGAGCAGCGGGAGGGTCCAGACATCGCTTACTGAGCTAAATCATTGAAATCAACACGGATTTGAGCATCGAACTTTCTCACTGATATTGCACTAAAGCTAGAAGATGATGCATGTGCATGATTTCAATCCGATTCGCAAGATGCCATCCGGTGTTATACCAACTCATTCCATAGGAAGTACTACAAATGGACCTGCAGGCAACCCAGCCGTTCATACCAACACTGGAAATGCAAAATATAATGCCTTGAACGCTTCAGCAAGATTTACAATCTCCAATTCAGCAACAAATAACCCTGCAACGCCTTCTTTTAGCTATCCTTCAGCATTCCCACCATCCCAAGGAAATTTAACCGGTCTTGACGAGAAGTCCATATTTACGTACACTAATTACTACAAGTTTTGCTGTTTGAAAAACGTAAACTGCTATTTTTATCAATTTTCTGGAGCCAATGGAAGCATGGGACCAAATGTGAGTGCAAATACAAACTCATCAAGCTCACTCTATGAAGTTCTGAAATATGAAAAACTGATAAAGCACAAACTCAAATCGGATTACCGAATAAATGATATAATAACGTGGATTGCCAAAAAGGAACTATGTCTATTTCAGTTGCAAGTTGAGGATCCAAATGAGACTTTTGACCCGAACGTTGGCTTCAACCAATTGAGAGATGCCATGAGTAACATCATTAGTGAAAATAATCTCTCTTTAAAGCTAATGTCAGCAACCACCTTTGATGCAAGTAAGATCTTTGGGTCTACAGGGAGTGGAACTAACTCTGCTCAAATTCAAATACAGAAAAAATCAACGAATGTAATTTATCTCAGCTTTCTCAAGGCTGTGCACAGATTCATACTACAGAAGATGGCTAAATCGCATACTTTATTTGAAGCATCCAACCAGTCCTTATCAATTGAAATATTTCCTTACAGTGGACAGCTCATAACTTCATCTATGATCCAGAAATCAGTACACAATGTTCCTAACTTGACCGATCCCCAGGGAGGCTCCAAAAAAACGAAAATTTTGAAAAAACTTGTACCTTATTCGATAATGAAGCTAAGCCCGTCATTGAATCAAAAGAATGAATTGATAGTAAACATTACGAGTTTGAAAAAGATATTCTTTCGTCTTACAGATTATATCACAATCACTTGTAACAGTTCAATTGAGGAATTGGACAGGAAGTCGAAATTTGCCCTTTATATTGCTCCATCTGGAATAAGGTGTCTCATAGCCGGAGAAAGCTATTTGGACTCGATAACTGAAGAGCCCCCAGAAAACTATGAAAAGCTCTTTACTGTCTTGAAGAAGTTCAACGATATCGACTTGGTGTCGCATCCTTCTCTAATCAATGCAAAAAGACTTTGGATAAAAATACATCCCTGCGGTTTTAGCTCGAGCACATCTGCTCCAAACATTGCGAACTATTTAGACAAAACTTTCAATACGGGAAAGAAATACATATATTGGCCTTTAGAATTGTGTTTTATTCAACTTGCTTCTGACTATACACCGGGATTAGACATGGATGATACCTTGGATTCCGAAAAGCTCTCAGTCGAAGACCCATATCAAATAGTTGAGGACTTTGTTGATATCATGGATGAAATCCGTCTGTCTGAACAGAAGGAAGATGAACCACAAGCACATGATCAGTCTCACATGAACAATGAGATGGAGAATCAGTCTGAGTTCAAATTCCCTGATGGATTTGAATTCAATCCAGGCATTGAAGAGATGAATCATCAATTGAAGCCTCTCGCGGAATCTGAGCTCGATGGTCTGACAGAGATCATGAAATCGAATAAAGAGCTTGATAATATTTTCAACGAGAGTGGTGAGAACCTTGAGCTTCCAACGTTTGACAAACAAAGCGACATCCTTTTCCAGAAGGAGCTTAATAAGGTTTTCGAACAAGATGATACCACCGGTGATATGCATAAAGAAGGATTTGAGCACAATGATGATAAAAAACTGGAAACGAATTTGGAAGATGATTGGGATGACCTCTTTGGCGAAAGTATGGACGAGAATCCCAATGATGTCAAGGATGCTGAAATAGATGATCAAGATAATTCGAATGCTGTATTCGGCTTTTCTGATGTTGCAACTAGAAAAAGACACCATGTTACTGGGGCTTCTTCTGTTGACATTGATGAAAGTATGGATGATGCCGTGGATTCTGCCATGGAAAATCTTGAGAATGAACTTAACACTGAAAATAACGAAGGAATCGGGAACTCAAACTCGCCTGTGAGGAAGAGTAACGAATTCCTTGGACCTTGTGATAATATTAAGACATCGTCTATGACGCCTGTGGAAACTCTGGGAACAAATACTGCTGAGCCAAAATCTGTTTTCAGTACATCCCCCTTCTACCATGATCCAGGTGCCCCTTCTCCCATCACATTTCAAATATTTGCGCCAGAAGCCTCACCAAAGGGCTCAGAACCATCAGCGCCTACTACCAAAGAGAATTTATCTACAAATACTCCATCATTAACTCCTAAGGACTACAAGAGGTCCATCTTTTCTCCTCTCAACTTCAATCCTCTAATCCAAAAAGACATAGATAGCAAGTACAGCAATGGTGGCAAATTTTTTGTCCGAAACTCAAGTGTTACAGGAAACGGTGTTCAATCTGATGCTTCCGTAGACGAACTCAAAAGTTCAGAAGTAGGTGATGCTGAAACCTACGGAAATGACAACGAAAAGAAACAACGCTTGAGTATGTCCTTAACCGCACCTAACTTCTTCATGGGCGATATCAATAAAGGATCTGATGGACTGGGTATTATAGAGGCTGCCTTATCAGATAGTGATGAAGATGAAGGCGCTGATGTGGAAGGAAATACGAAAGAGACGGCGCAGCATGATACTGGTGGAGTGTCTGAGCTGACCACATTGAATATGACTGGCAACAGTCGCAGCAACGGCCTAACTCGGCCTAAAGAAAACACCCAGGACTCTTCTTTTATGGATCTTGTGGAAAATAATAAGGTTAGTTCACTGCTCTATGACTTGGCTGACTCTACAAATTCTGATAACATTGGTCTGGCATTCGATGAATCTGGTGAGTTTAGGGGTGATGGCATAGAAGACTTGATAGGAGGAAACAAAATTGGTGATGAAACAGCCGTCCCTGGGAAACAAGATTTGACAAGTGTATATATTGGGGTTACGGATAATAACGACAAAACATCAGCTGGAAGCAGCAAAGGACTCTCCCATATCAAAAGAGCGAAAATGGCATCACCCAGGTTGAGCATGCAGCTCATGGGCAATGAGGGAAACGCGTTGAAGAGGAGAAGACTTGAATCAATATTTGACAATATCAACTACAACGGTGATGATGATGTACTAGAATTAGAGTTTGATGATGATGATTCGAATCATGCAGAAATCAATTTGGATGGCAACGCCGTGGGTGAGGAGCCAGACTCAAACTATCAGATGAGATCTCCACCTGAACACCAACACGGTGAATTGCAGAGTGGTGGTAGTAAAGGAGAAAAGGAACCTTTTGTTGATGAAAACATAGATGTGCTCAACATGCCAGCCACCGCCAATCAGCATGAGGATCAAGAAGAACTAGAAGATATTGATATACCTAATTCATGGTTCTTTGTACTTCGTCTGGTGGCACCAATCCAGATTCCGTTCAACTTCCTTGAAAGGCCCACTCTTAAGATAGAGAAGGAAAAGATAAATGCATTACTGCCCATTCTACAAGAACTGGTCTTATATTCTCAAAAGGACATGGATAACCAGATTTTAGACATGCTAGTTCAGAATAGGGAATGTCCTTCTGTATTAGACGCCGATGTTGAGTACCTATTGTACAAAATCTTTCCAGATCTATGCAAAATTGACCTTTTTGAACTATTAGATTCGAGTGTGGACTCGTTACACTCAAAACCGTTTGGATGTCTGTTTAGTTCTTCCACCGCAAAACCTACAACGAAGTTTGAACCCTCCAAAGGGCGTGATCTGGAGATAAAATTTTACGAAGAGAACAGTTACAGCTACTCCCCAATGGGGTGTGTGCCACAATTTCAGAGTTTAGATGTGCCCAAACGGGTTGATATTGATGATAGATTGAATGATGAGTTTAGAAAATTGAGCGTATCCGCCTCGATAAGTCAGAACAACTTGTTCCGCATCAACTCCACTGTTCTAAACATGCGACGTTCTAATCAAGATATCGTTGTCAATAAGACGGCGCTTTCATTTTGGAAGATGTTGGAACTCCAGCCATCATATGGAGAGAAGTCATTCTCAGTGCTTTTTGTCACCCCAAAAGCAAATTCACAACTAAAGTTTGCTGCCTCCTCATTTCTTGATGATATTATTCAAACGTACTGCAGTTGCAGACTAGGTAATATTAAGCGACTCAATGAGACTGGGTTGTTAGAGGTATCTTGTCAGGAAGGAGGGCAAGAGAGTTATTGGAGCGCTGCCAAAAACATGTTGTTATCTATTGTTGGAGAGACCCAAAACAGCTTTATGAATGATGAGCAGAATAAAGTTTTGCTGCTTATGGTTGACCCATTTCAAGATCTGAACTCAGTCATCTCGATGGCAGATATGGCTCATGCTTTTGAGACTGCTTTGTCAGAGAAACATATAGTTGATAATGCAGACAACAAGAAGAAGAAGAAAAGAAAGAGTAGAACAACTACAAAACTGTCGGCAAGCGTTTTCTTCAAAGCATTTGCACTGGAGAAGTTTTTCACTAATAGTGATGGACAAAAGGTGGTCTTCACATGTCAGAAGTTGGTTGATCAAGCATTTGAACTCTACAATCTTTGTCCTGGTGCACTAAGACTGAAGGATAGAGACAACATGTTCAAGATTGAAAGAGAAATTCAGGAGGAGGTCAATTTTGCAGTCTCTAGAAATGCGCCATCAAAATCCGTTGTTGATGATGAAGTATTTTTGCACCTGTGCTACGAACGCTCCGTTGATAAGAGGTGGTGTGTTGCAAGTTGGGTGGATCAATCGGGAAAATTGAACTTTACAAAATCTTGGTGCATCTGTGAAGGAGTTTTAGGAAGTGAGAGTTTCGAGCAAATAGCGGATGAAATGATGTCCATAACCATTGACTATGTCAAAAGTCTATCGTCGAAAACATATGTAATATTAACGAGGTTGAGCAACATAATACCAGACGATGAGCTTGCTGAATGGAAAAGATTATCGATGAAAAATAATGATGTTTTGTTGGTTGTTATGACTGCGGAGCTTGAGTCTTCAACTATGATCATGTCGAACAATCCCGGCCCGAGCTTCACATTCAAGCGAAAAGAAGAACCAAAAGACGTCGCTTACACTGTTGCTTCAACTAATTCACAGTCACAGACTCCCGCAAATATGATAGGAGCAACGAGCAACCCTCCAACAACTCATCATGTCGGAAGCTCCAAGTTTGAGAGCCCTGATGTGATGATGTACACTCCTTCCTATGATGCGGGACTGTCTCCACTTGATGCTGGCGTATCACATGCACCTGTTCCAATTCAAACACTTCAACCTTTATATGAGGAAGGTGAGCATGCTCATTCTTCACCTCAGAACCCTATTTTGGTGGATATTGCAGATGAATGCTATGGCTTAATATTGCAGGTCCCTCAACCCTTGGCTAATCAGCCCAGAATTCCCTTGAAAACAGCCTTCTTGGTGAATACTGGCGAAGGAATTACCAAAAATAGAGTTTTGGAACTCAATTTGCTAAGCTGTCAGCCCGGTGTTAGCACCACTGATTTCGTCAAGAAGTTGCTCATACAATATTGTCACTTGAGTTCCATGGCCTTCTACTTTGGAATGAGTCGGATCAATCGGAAAAGTGGAAATGTTGAGTTTGATGATGTTATTGAAGACGATGAGGAAGATGACCTCAACTTTGATGATAGAGGGATGCTCCCGTATAACAATACAAATGGAAATTACGTGGGCAGCACATCTGGCTGTCACCCGCTTGACAGGAAGGAAAGATTGAGAGAAAGACAATTAATTCATCAGCAATATGTGCAACTACACCGACTACAACAACGTAAAAAACGTCAAGCGCAAAGGGAACAGGATGCGGAATCTGAGGAAGCTGATGGTAACGGCAGGACTGATGTGGCGCCTATACACATGCTCTCTGTCAGAAAAATGCTTGATTTTGTGGCTAACATTAGGGTCGAATAAACTAGTCTATTTATCTGTACATGTATACTAATTAAGATATTTGCTCCCTTAAGAATTGACCGAAGCTCACCACTTCATTTTCCAGAACAAAAGTTATATCGTCTACAATCTTCCACTCGGCTTCAGATAACGTAATCGATTTAATTATCACAGAGAGTTGGTACTTGGCAACGATGAGGCATCTCTCCATTCCATAAGTTTTAGTTCCCTCAATGATAATGCTGTCATTGGGGTCCATGTCACTCTCTGTAACAACTTCCACTTTGAGAGAGTCAAAAAGAGTTTTGAGTTGCGATAAGTACACAGAGAGGTCATCAAGGAAGTTATCATAATTAATGCTCCAAGACCTTGACATCAGCCTCATCAACTCAAAAGAGGTCACGAAAAAGACGTTTTCGGTAGGTGATTCGATATCCAGCAAGTTAGGAGAGGAAAAAAATCTCATGAGCTCTATCGGTGTTAGTTTCAAAAGTTCCTTTGCTAGTTTATCTGAGAACTTCATCTTCAAATCATTTTCGAGTGACATTTTCAAAATGTACTTCCACGACAATCTAATAAGCTTGGATCTAATATCAATTGAGTCGAGACAAATACCAGAGCCGCCATATTCTGATTCAATCATGTGAGGATTAGACGAGAACACATACTTTTGTGCAAGAGTCAAGTCTATAGGTAATATTTGGGTTATATTTGCCCTTGATTTAGTGGTAGTAAAAGCAAAGTCTAAGAATGTAGAAAGGGCGTTATCATAATAGCATGGCATCATTTCTGATTTCTCTGTGCAGGCAACTATATTCATCAAATTGAGTCCAAATAGGGTGGATGAGACCTCTGAGGTGTGATTTATCTCCAATTCCATAAAGTTAACCAATATTCCCAGAAATTCACGCCAGCGTGACCAAGTCTCGATATAGGACTCATAAGAATCGATTCTCTCCAATTCAGTCATTTTGCTGGCCGTTTTGAGGGCAAAGATAAAATAATGCCACAGGTTTTTCTCTGTTTCACAGAGATACTGTATACCGAAGAATGCATCAGAGGAGTGAAACTTGTCTGATGTGGTGGAAATTTCAAAAATTGACTGAATCTTATCTTTCCTTAAGTTGTTTTCGGTATCTTCCAGTTCATCAATATTATAGTCCAATGCAGATTCATCATCCACTCCTAAAAACTGTTGGGGTATATGTTCTTTCCTTCTTCTACCTCGTTTCACAGGTTGCGGTCTTAGGAAAGAAAGCATGGTTGTGATTTTTTGGTAGAGATTTTCTTGTTCTCGTTCAAAGACCGCTGCCTGTTCCACTGAAAATACCTGAGAAGGCTGATGTTCGAGTAGATTGAGTAGCATATTCATGTAACTGATTGATGGAGAGGATAGATTTATGAGTTCATCCGAGAATTTCTCTTCGACGTGATTTAATTGAGTAGCGGTGAGTAACATTTTGAGAATCTCGTCGTTAGGATAATCAACAAAAGGCAGGTTTATAGTTAGAGTCAGTTTAAGATAGTCAATGAGTTCAAGAAAACTGTAGTATCGGTAGATCTTCGCATGTGCATTATCTATTTTAGTATGATGCAAAGTGCACTTCGCCTCAATTGTCTTCGAATCTATGAATTCGGCGTCGCTTTCAGATTTCAAATCACTCTTCTGGGGAGAAGACATCAAAGAATCAAAGCTCTCCATAGCTCGCGTGTACTGTTCGCTCTTTCTTGTGCTGCGAAGGTGATTCTAGGCGTTGACCAGTACCTCACAACGTGGGAAGACGCGTGAGAAGTGGGTGAAACATGAAACTTTTGCAGATCTCATCTCCTCCGCGCAACTCCAATCTCCCCTCGATTTTCGAACCGGGCGTCCAGCGCCGAGCCACCTGGCCTACTTCTGCTCGCTTGCACTTTGGCAAGAGCAGCAGTGCCAACCCTGTCTGCAAACCAAATATATGTATAGTAACTAGACTGTGGGCAGCAGTGGTGAGCTTTCGGGGCTAATTACTCAGAGATGTTGGACACTCACTTTACAACGTTTACTAAAACTCTTGAAGACTTTCGTTTATCACTAATTCTATGTAACTACCCTTAGTAACATAACTGGACTCCAGTGAAATGTTGGTATTGTCAAGAGTAATAATTTAACCCAAATCTGACTTCGCATACTTGGAAAAAAGGACAACTATATTGATTATCAAAGCTAGCAAATAAATCATGCCTAGAAGGCTTGTAGTTATGCACTGTTTTGCTATTTGACGAAAATATTGATTTCCCTTTTGCTTTAGCAGGTTTGGATTTTGTTTAGGTGAACTAGTAATATAACTCAACCTACGCTGATTTCTGAACTACGAGGCTTTTGTGGTTTCTTTCCAGTACTGAAAAACGTATGTAATCGGGGAAACACGTGGGGCTTCAACAGGTGTCTGTGAAGATACGGAAATACTATTCAAAAATCTATGGTATGGTAGTTGCGTCGATTCAGTGCTACCAAAAAAAGATCTGTATTTATTGTTTATAATTGCATTTCTGGGAATAAAGGGAGTCACCTTTTTTTTTTTCCATTTTAGCTCTAACAGCCCCAGTCACGTGATGCCATGGACTTTGAATGAGGATTACTAAGCAGGGTTACAAAACGTAATTGGTCGGATGGTCTAGTTGGTTATGGCATATGCTTAACACGCATAACGTCCCCAGTTCGATCCTGGGTTCGATCAATACTTATATTTTTTTGGCGCATCGCTTTTACATTTTTCTTGCACGATGAATATTGTTTACCGGTACATGCTTGTCTGATTAGAACTATTCACCTAGTATGTTGATGCCCTCTTCTTTGAAAAGAAGTTGGAGTGGTTTTATATCTACACAGCAGGTACATTTTCCATAATAGCCCGACTCTCTGTATCTATACAATGAATGCCGCTCAACAGTCATTTAATTCCTTGATGCAAGCTTACATTGCTCAACCTCCACAAATGGATCAGTCGTTGGATAAGAAAAGAATAGAGGTATTGCTACAGATAAATACAGTCTTGCTTTACAAATGCATAGGGCTGCAGCAGTATGTCCTAAGCCAACAGAACTCAACGGCTACCAATTATAATGAGAAGAAGGAACTCTATCAAAACTACCTCAAAAGGATACATTACAACCTAACGTGTCTTGCATCAATTAACGACATTTACTCGAATAGTACTTCAAATAAGAGAAATTATACACTCCCACAGATCGTTTTTCCACCACCGGAATGCCCTGAACTATTTGAGCATTACAAACTGCTTAATCAACTCTATCCTGAGGCGATGCCATTCTTTCAGAAGAAAATGATGCTTGCAAGACAGCAGCAGCAGCAGCAACAACAACAACAACAACAACAACAACAGCAGCCACATAATTCTTTAATACAAAACCAGGGCTCTTTGAAGAACTCTTTCATTGGTATGAACGGGATTGATAAGCCCACTATGAACCAGAACTCACCATCCACGACTAATCCGGATTATGGCCGTAACCCCAACCTCAATTTTGGCTCCAATAGCAACAATGGGCCAAATAACCCAACTATTAAGGGTAATGCTAATTTAAACTTTAATGGTAATATGCCCGTGCAACGAGGAAACCCACTGGCAAGTCAAATGCAACAACTCCAGCAACAACAACAACAACCACAACAAGTTGCTAGGTTTCCCAGCTCCACTCAGTCTCAAAATGCAAACTTGAATACAGGGCCACATTCAGAAATGGCGCAAAACTATGACAGCGCACAGCATCACCAATTTCAATTTCAACAACAGCAATTTCAACAACAACATCTCCAACAGCAACAACGGAATTCTAACCAAGGGTCTCCTAAAGTATTTGTAGGTGCGAATTATAGCAACAACGATTTGATCAAGCGAAAGTCTTCACTTAATTCCCAAGCCGCTAGTAACACACCTCAAATGACTCCACAAGCATTGATGAGCTCAAATCAGAATAATGAAAATATTACAGGAACACCACAGAATTACCACTTGAACAATGGAATGAATATGAGCACGGATTTCTCGGGAAATATGATAAGCCCAGAGCAGATTTTAGCTAGGGCAACTTCTGCACAATCGCACCAATCTACACACGCACAGCAACAGCAATATAGTCAGCAGCAACATGCTCAACAACAGCAACAGGGGCATGCACAACAGCCATTTCAGATGTTTGATGCGAACATGAACCAGAACGAGAATGCCAATCAAGGTGGATTTATGACTGGTTGGTAGTGGAGCGAACAGTTTCTTCTTCTCACTTCGTGTTATTCAACTGAAAACCTAGCTGCATGCTTTTGTAAGATACATTTAGTACTGGTATATTGTACAGAACTATTCTCTAGTCAATTAATTCCGTATTACGTAGGTATTATAGTATGAAAACTTCACAACATCAGACATGAGTGTCAATTTACTGAGACTGAGACCATTACACCATGTTCCGCATCCCGTTTTTTAGGTTGGTCAAATTTCTCGGACTTGGATGAGAGCGAGTGGCACATGGCACACACAGTGTATAGAGCACAGTAGAGCTCACAGTGTTCTTCTGGCCCAGAATTTCTTCTGGAAATTGACCTTATAATCAATATACACAGGGAGCCCATTGGAAACATGGCTCGCCGTAAGACTGGACTTGAAAGCACTGCATTTGAACCTCCATTTTACAATGCTGAGATTGGTTCTCATTCTTACAACATTCCCGAGGAATATGAGACCTTATTGATTGATATTTACACCAAGTATACTGAAGAGGCACCTGATATAGATATCAGTTTATTACCAGAATTGATGGAAAATGACCTCAGTGTACCAAGAGAAATAGTTCCCACCCAATCAGAGCTAAAATCATGGGCAATTGAAGGCACTGAGATTTTAGACTTTGAGAAATGGTTGTACAATGGATTCTTTTGGTTACTTTTAGGAGACCATACCGAGGATATAGATCTGCTTTGGATTGATATCTGGTCAAACTTGACAGAAGGGAAGAGTAGTGACACAAGTTCACTTGAACAGAAGGAGAGTTTGAGAGCTAAGAAGCTCTATTTTGCGGACATCACAAAACTCATCTCAATAGGGAAAATTGATGCTAGTGCAATGGGGATGCTGCAGACAGGAGGTAATGGAAAGTTGTTTGTGACATATGTTGACTTCTTCATTATATTGGGAAGGCTTGGAGCTTTCCAATAAAGCGTTCCCAATGAATAACCCGGCTAGTGAGTATTAAAGTGGTTTAGTACTCGATACCAGAGTCGTCGTTGTGTTGTAGTCTGAAGACGAGGGTAATTTGACTGATTGGATATATAAGATTATACAAGTTCTACTTTGGAAAAGGGTCTGCAAAAACCTAGCTCTAATCAAAGAATGTGTTTGGACTTGAAATAATTTCTCAGGTAGTAGATTTGGTAGACCCCAACAGAGACTAACAAAAAGAAGCCTGCCAAAAAGAAATTTCTGACTCTACGATTGGTACTTTCATTAGTGTCTCTCAAACGTTCTTCTCTTCTAATTAAATATTCCACTTCTGTATTGATCTCGTCCAACATTTCATCGACCTTTCTCAATTGAACTTCAGAAGGCTTCAATTTCTCTGCACTTTGAATAGCATTCCAATCTCTTGCAGCAGCACCAGCCTCAACTTCCAATTCAATTTCTCTAGATAATTGACGTCCATTGGCAATGTAACCAGGTTGTAAACGATTTGTGAAACAAATGTCAAAACCGGAGGTTTCGTGAGCACTGAAAGCAATTTTGATGTTACCAGCAATATCATCCTTACGACGGTATTCATCACCATCAGAGTTGGTGATCCTCAAAGATAGGTTTTGACCATCACCAACTCTACCGTTAGTATTGACCGTCACGACAACCAACTGTCCATCAGAGACAAATTCACGAACACATTGTGGTTCGACATTGTGTGATTGCGCTGGCAATTCAAAACGAAGCCCGCACACGGCGTGCACTAGGGCAAAAAGCACCGAAAAGAACTGTATTGCAGACGCACTCTTCATTGATGTTTCTCTGTGTGTTAAGTGACTATTCACACAGCTAGCCCCGCACCCCACGAAGCAGCTAAACCCCCTTCTTCCTCTTCATCAACACTGTCTTCACCCGACACCCGACACGTCAGCGTTCGCTCGTCGCGCCTGCTCGCGGGACGCGAAAACTGGAAAAATCTCTGGACAAAGGACAGTGGACAGTGCAAGGTGCAAGCTCCACGTAGTGCATGGTGCATGGTACCTGGCGATTGGTTGCATAATTGCATAGCCAATGGCTGGCACTGTGCATTGCAACACACGTTAGATGGCGATTATATTGTAAATATAAATGAACTGTCTGAACAGCTGTAAACTAGGCGAAAGGATTTGGCCTCGATCTGCGAAATATAAACTATGATCTCATTTAATCTTCTTCCTCTTTCTTCACACCAGAAGGCGTAGGAGCATCCCATTCACCAACCGAAGGCGTAGCACCCCAATCTGGTCCATTACCAGTATTTCCGCTATTTGCATCACTCCTGTAAGTTGATGCACCACCCCAAGTACTACGGTTACCGGAATTTCCACCGTATTCGGTCTTATCACCACCCCAGACACTTCTGTTACCTCCGGATGCTGACCAACTTGGCGTCTTTCCACCAGAATTATCACCCCATGCAGGTGTTTTACTACCAGAAGCTGACCAACTTGGCGTCTTACCTCCAGATCCCCATGCTGGTGTCTTACCACCGGCTCCACCAGCTTGTGACCCCCATGCTGGAGTTTTACCACCAGAGGCAGACCAACTAGGCGTCTTACCCCCCATGTTACCATTGGATGCATCCCAACCAGGCGTTTTTCCACCACTGGACCAACTTGGAGTTTTACCACCGGTAACACCACTTCCACCAGCGATAGGATTACCTGGTGGTCCACCTCTGAATGCAGGATTCATACCTTGAGGTCCACTATTGTATGATCCATACGCAGACCTTCCACCGTAGCCTGCCTGTGGTGCACCAGGGAGACCTTGTCCTGGGAATTGTTGTTGTGGAGGCCTATGTAGGGAAGGCCCATGACCACCCCTGTTATTGTTAGAATTCCTGCCTCTATAGTTCTCCAAGAATTGTTCATGTGGCACGTAAGAACCAGGTCTGAGTTCAAAGAGCAAATCAGATTTGTTAATTGGAATGATCTTGGCAGGATTGTGCATTTCAACTCTAGCAACATCTCCATTAGCATCTTTAATGATACCTTTCTTTCCCTTATATGGTCCCTTTCTGACACTCACATGCTGACTAATGGTAATATCACGGCCACCAAATCTGGATTGATTGACTACTGAGACACTTGGTGGCGCCATAACTCTGTTTGGATTCATCTTATTCAAATCTGGCACCTTGAATGCAGAGACGATAGAACCTTTGTTAGCAATGGTTTGAACAGAATTGGAATCAGTGACGAAAATACCAGTATTTTCATAAACAGTCTTAGAATGTAAGAATAAGAAAGACTTGTAAATGTGCATGATGTTACCTTGTCTCTTTTCACCATTTGCCTCTCTGACAACGTCACCGACCTTAATTTCCAAACCATTTCTATCAGTTGTCTTTTCAGTCATTCTATTGACGTCCAATGCAGACATGATGTTCCTTGGTTCGAGAGTTAAGACTCTACCATCTGTGCAGAGAATCGTAAACACTTCCTTTTCCACTTTGATAATCATACCGATTTTATGAGAGTTCAAATGAACCATTTGGTGGAGTTCAAATCTACCAATCTTAGAGGAGGTGGTCGAGGAGTCAACAGATGTAACCAAATAGTTAGGAAACACAGTGATATCCTTCTTCGTTTGATCGGAGACTAACGTCACTTGATTATCCTTTATGCCAACAATCAAACCACTTTCATCCTTATGAACACCATGAATGATGGTAACGTGGTCACCCGGTAAGAAAACTTTTCTCAATGAAGTCGTTGGAACTTCAACAATTGTACTATTGACTTCTGTATCGCTTTCATTTCCCTCTAGTAAGACTCTTGCAATTTTCGCTTCTGCAATAGAGAGAACTCTACCCTTCATCTTTGATTGTTCACCAGAAATGATTTCCACTCTGTCGTTCGGTTGGAAAGAAATGACGTTACTGTCTGCATTTTTCAAAGTGGCAGCAACGGATTGTAGATCAATACCTTCACTTTCCTTCATGGAATCGAATAAAGTCAATTCTTGCAAACTTGGCATCACATTCTGAGTCTCTAGTTGAGTGTATTTGATATCCTTATAGAGGAAGCCATTAATATACTCTTCATTTTTGTAGATATAATAGTTTCTATCTCTCTTTGCCGTTGTCAAATGTTCGAAATCGTACTGTTGAGCTTCGATTTCAGAGAACAATCTTTGTGCAGGTCTAAATTTTGCAGAATTGAAACCAACGTTCCTCTTCTTACCTGTTGCAGGATCAATGATATTGGCAGACTTACCATAGTCCAATCTTGGAACCAACTTAACTCTCACCTCCAAGTCATTTTCGGCCAAGTTGTCAACAATACCCAAATCACCCTTATACTTACCAGTCTTAACACGGACGTAGGAACCTGGCTTCAATCTCTCTTCATGAGATCTACCAGGTCTCAAAAGATCTGGGTATTCTTCAATTGGGACCAAGACTTTACCAACGTTATTGTAAATACCTGGTAAATTGGAGAGGATGTGATTGACGGCATCCATTCTTCTTGCCTCAATGTAAATGTATCCCTGGAAATTATCTCTTTGGAAAACGGAGAAAACTTCTTGAGTTCCCTTCATGTTCAACAATCTAGCATAGATTTGCTTGACGAGATCTTTCTCCTTACCATTTCTGACTCTAACACCCCAAATCAAAGGGTCTTCCACAGATGGTAGAAGTAATCGTTGAGAGATGTTTTGGGTGGAACCCATGTATCTAGCTGAAGCTGAACGACCATATCTAGCCTTGAATTGATCTGCCAAAGCCTGTGCATCTTGTTCATCTAGCTTCTCTCTAGATCTATCTAACTTTCTATGAGATCTTGAAGCTTCGTTTTCCACACCTTCGATATGTTGATCATCGGCTAAAAATTCTTGACGTAAAATTTCATCTTCTTCATCTTCTTCCTCTTCTTCATCATCGTCAACTTCTGCTTCGACATCCAAGAATTGGTTACCTGCCCTTCTCTTCTTTCTTTTTCTAGAAACTTCATCATCATCATCGTCGTCTTCGTCTTCATCTTCATCTTCATCTTCCTCGTCATCGTCATCTTCATCCAGTAAACCATTATCGTCATTATCCTTCTTAATTTCGGGCTTGACATCGTCTGTAGGTGCATCATCGGCTTGCATATCATTGTCTACATCTTCAACTTTGACCGATGCGGTGGCGGTAGTGGATTCAACAGCTGAGCTCATGAAATCATCATCTTCGACGTCATCCTCACCTTCGAATGTAATCTCTTTCTTAACTGCTGGTTCATCATCTTCCACTTTAATAATTGCTGGTGAGGTAAAATCTTCATTTTCATCTTCATCAGCAATTGATTCGTTAGATTCCTTCTCTAGATCTATAGTACTAATATTTGCGGTATCTTTGTCTAACAATGAATCGACAACTTCTGCATCTTCTTTCTTGATATTGGAATTGTCATTGTCATTGTCACTGACCTTGACGCTGTCGAGGTCTATACTATCCTGTTCAGCACTCATTATAGGTGATAGTGATGATGGTAGTAGTAGGAGTAGTTATGTGTATGTTGCGTGCGATTGCAAGTGCTTGAATGGACAAGGAGGGTCTATTACGGAAGGAGAAAATACAAATAAAATCGACTGGACTCAATATAGACAAGAGCTCGAGTTGCCCATGGTTACCCGTTAATTTGATTGCGGGTGGCGCAAAGAACAGTGCTGGGGTTGAAGAAGAAGTGGTTGAAGACTACGAAGGAGGAGGAGGAGGGTGGCGTCGAGAGCTCTCGAGGGGTAGAGAATGCGAAAAATGCGAAAATGAGAAAAATGCGAAAATGTAAAAATGTAAAAGTGAAAGAGTAAACGTCGGGCGGGTAACGGTTCCGATTAGATGATTAGACAAAGCTATAAAGACTGGGTAGGGTATGTACAAGGTCATTCATGTTAAATTCATTTCTTCTTCCAGAGGAAAGCACCACGTGAGAAGTCTAGAGGCTTAGGCTGTTCACCCTTTCTTTTCTTGGATTCTGTGAAGAGAACGTGTCTTTGAACGACTGGATCGTAACGCACTTGAGTAATTTCTTTAGCGGTTCTAGGCACCAGGAGGGTTCTTCTATAGCCCGTCTTTGCGGAGGAGATGAGCTGCACAATCGTCGTTCTTGCCTTTGCCTTTGCCATTGTGTGAAGTGTGAAGTGTGGTGTGTGGTGTGCACTGTGGCAGGTGTCGTTTACCGAATGTGCTCTGCTGTAGTAGTAACAATTTCATCTGTCATGTCAGCGTTTAGTTCACAGTTCACAGTTTCAAATTTCCAGCACGCTCTTCACTCTTCAGTTTGCCAGTGTGGCGCAGCAATATGAGCACGTGACACACGTGGCGCATGACCCGTGTGCCACCCGCGTGATCGGCTGTCGGCTATCGGCTATTATAAGGCAATATCGGATCGGCGAATTCGGCTGGCAAAGAAGTACTGAGAACTCCGAGCGCGGAGTTTGTCAGGGGGCCTAGAAAATTCGGTGGCTCCGCAAATTCATGCATGCAAGCTTAAGTGTAGCTCAGCTCAGCCCTGTGCCAGCCCCGGAGCCAAGTAGTACTATTGGGTATACTCTAGGGCCATGCTGTCTTATAAGGCTGCATGCATACGTAGCTATTTGAATGTTAATGTGCAGATTCTGGAGTCTGGCCAGTCTAGAGCTTTAGCATGCACAGCCCGGTCAGCCAATAGAGTGTGGGGTGGGCCGATCAGCGATCAAGTTAACGGTAACGGTATACGTGATAGCGATGGCTAGCTGGCAGTGAAGAAGGGCTTGCCTTTATAAAGGTGTGCTTAGCCTTTTCTTTGCGTCGTATCGCATTGTGTGTAGGTGTATCTCACATTGATCTATCCTTATCGGGCTTATCAGTAACTTTCCCTCTCATTGCAAACTATTCATCAAAATGAACCTCTATATCGTCAAGCCAAACTTGCAAGTCGCCAACCTCAGCGCCGAAGATAGTTGTCCGTCAGAAACGACTCTCTTGTCTAAGAAATACACATATATGGCTCTGTTGCACAAGTGCAAGAAACTTCTCGAGATGAATGGCGGTGCCAAAGCAGCTCCACGTTGGTGTGAAAACCTTCACATGCCGGAGGAGTCCAATGACAAGTGCCCTAGTCATAATCGCAAGCATAGTCATAGCCATAGTCATAGTCATACCAACGAACACTGTACTGCTACTGATAACAGCGAAGATGCTATTCGTGAACAAATTTTGCAGCTACCATTGCAATCGATAACCCTCACGGATGAGGATCTCAAAGGCAGTTCTAACTACACCACAAATACAACTGCGGGCTCTAACATTAACACTGCTTCATCTTCATCTACTTCTCACGATCCACTTGAGAGACTCGGTATACCAATGGGGATAACACCTTCAGAACGTGACGGGAAATGGCTCGCTTTCAAATATATGCAGATCCTTTCAGACATTGCACTCGTACGGTACAAATACCTTAAAAGTAATGCCAAAGTGAATACACTTGCACAAAAATACTTGTGTTCATCTCGTACCGATATTGAACCTAATGCTGAGGATGATGCCGCTATGGAAGAGGGATTAGTAGTAGTGAGTGCAGAGAGTAATAAATGTTCAAAGTTAGAGCACGTCCTCTGTACGCTTCTCGACGTGTGTACGGCATTTGAGAAACATTTTAGGGACGTGTTACCGGGCCAGGGACAATTCTGCGAACATCTACATTGAAGCTAATCATTCATAGTATATACGTGTCGATAGCCATATAAATTATACACCTACGTATATGGCTATTAGTACCCCTAGCTGTATATAATACATATGTACGTGCACAGGTATATTTCGTTCCCATTACATTTTGTTCACTTTCTTCGCTGCGTCCTGTTTAGTTAGTCGGTAGTCGGTGGTCGGTATTCAGCTGGTCAGCTGGTCAGTGGGCAGTTTCGAAGCATGGACCGCGCATAAAGTTCGTTGTTACGATTGAGACATTCTTCTTCTCGCGTTTAATTTGCTTCTGCGTGCTGTGCTACTGGCTAACACACTATGAACCGTACCTTGAACACTCTCTAACTTACCGTCCATGCTATGTAGTACCCATATGACGATCCCGAAGGGCCGTGTTCGGATCACAAATCCGCATTAATTTATAAATTAGTCAATGTCACAACAAATAAAACGCCAAATAAAAATAAAAACATTAAATAGTAAATCCATCCTTCACCCTAGCTTCACCCCTTTCGTCTCTCGTCTCTCGTCTCTCATCCTACTTCGTCAACTTACCACAACAACTGCGACACCGCTAGGCAGCCAGACGCACATACCGGCACATTTGTTTTGTATTTCCACACAACCTTGCATTTCTTCATCAGGCCAACGCTCCCTCACTTGTTATATATATAACACCCAGAGAGCTTCCACATTTTAGTTGCCATTGATCTAGCAACCACCGTATCACACACCACGCACTACGCATCACGAACCACGCATAGCTAATCATCCACCAAACACCATCAATAATGCCAATGCCCTACTCTGCGAACAAGGAGAATAGACAGCCCTCTCATCATCCATCATTTGCAACGAAGGCCGCCAAAGCAGCAGTATCGCGTAATACGATACCGAAACATATACAACCACAGTCACAATCAACACAATCACAATCACAAACAGAATCACAGTCGCATCAACAAGCAAAGACACTTCCTCCAACACAGATTGATAAAGTCGTCGAATCAGTCGCAAACGCCACAAAAAGACTATCTCAACAATCTTCACAATCCAATTCAAGTAAGAGGAAAGTGGAAAATAGAGTCGGTCCATGGAGACTTGGAAGAACTTTGGGCAAAGGTTCCACAGGTCGCGTTAGATTAGCTAAACATACAATTACTGGTAAATTAGCAGCCATTAAAATTGTACCCAAAATCATATTGAATGAAGATACCAACAATATTAATGGAAATGGCAACGGCAACGGCAACGGAAACGGTAACAAGGGAAGGAAAAAGAGGAAACCAAAAGTCGATGAGAACGGATTACCCTATGGAATAGAGCGTGAAATCATCATTATGAAGCTTATCTCTCATCCAAATATCATGGCTCTCTATGACGTTTGGGAGAATAAGAATGAATTATACCTCGTCCTAGAATACGTCGAGGGTGGAGAATTGTTTGATTTCCTCATCAACAATGGCCGTTTGAATGAACATGATGCCGTCAAATATTTCCGTATGATAATCAGTGGTGTCTCATATTGTCATAAGTTCAATATTTGTCATAGAGATTTGAAACCTGAGAACATCCTCTTGGATAAAAATGGTAGAATCAAGATTGCCGATTTTGGTATGGCTGCCCTGGAGACGCAACATAAATTATTAGAGACTTCATGTGGATCGCCTCATTATGCATCACCGGAAATCGTTGCAGGTAAAAACTATCATGGCTCCCCTAGTGACGTTTGGTCTTGTGGTGTCATTCTATTTGCTTTGCTAACGGGTCATTTACCCTTCGATGATCCTAATATTAGGAAACTTTTAATGAAAGTTCAAACAGGGAAATTTCACATGCCATCCAATCTCTCAGCAGAGGCTAAAGATTTGATCTGGTCAATGCTGCGTACAGACCCATCTGAGAGAATCAAAATCGAGGACGTCTTCAATCACCCACTAATGACTAAATACCCTGATGACACTATCGATGAAGTGGAGAATAAACTAGATCATTTGGATGTCTCTAAACCAATCATTTCCATAGATCCTGATATATTGAACAATTTGCAAACCCTTTGGCATTTGATACCGTATTCGCATATAGTGGAGAAATTAGAAAATACAGATAAAAACCCAGAGAAAATGTTTTATTACTTATTAGAGATTTATAAATTGACTCACGCTGATGACCAAGACCTACCAAACTTGAAACATTCAATTTCCAAAACTACTTTACGTGTGAGAGAAGCGGTTCCTAAAGCAACAACTCCAAACACAAATTTACCCAGATCTACCAGTACAGTCGTCACCACAATCCTGGATAAAGATGGGAAAGTCTTGAAGAAGCAAGTCCAAGAACTGAAAAACGTCAAATCACCTCTCAAAACGAAAACATCCTCTAATAGTCTTAGAATAGTTGCATCAACATCCTACAACAAGTCAATCTCATTCCAAAAAATAAGACGTGATACTTCAGCATCAACACTTTCCATAGTCAATATGTCCAGAAACTTGAGCATTCTACCAGATCACAGCACCACTAATCTGAAAGGCTTGCGCAGTGGCCAGTCTTCATCTAATTACACATCTCCAGCTTCAGTCATGGTAAAGTCTAGTGGAACTCCAAATTCATACACAGATGCACATCATATCACAACTGGATCTTCAAGTACATCTAACACCCACGGTAAAATGCCAAATTCTGGTTCATTCACAGTTAACCCCAAAGATTTGCCCGACCTTCCTGATTTACAAGATTACAAGTACCTGATGAGTAGTATTTTTGATACGGATGATCCCAAAGCTGCTAGAAAATCATACAAAACCGAAGAGGAAAAAAAACGCACAACTAGACACAGCAAAGTTGAGGATGGTATGGTCATTCTAGATGTTGCAGATCATTCTCTATCATTGGAAGAAACTCCTGCCAACACAACGACTACTACTACAAGCACCGTGAACTCTTGCCGCACTTCTAGTTTGGATCCTAAAAGCAGTTCCTTCCTAGAGAATATTGAAGAGACGCCAGAATTCTCGAAGCTGGATCTCTTGCGGAGAGAATTAGGTATCTCTGGATCCCCAAGCTCTCAGGTGGATAATGTCAGAAATTTCTCCGGACTGAAGTCGATCAAATCTTCATCTACCAGAAGGCTAAATACTTTCCTACAGGATGAATATAAGAATGTCAGAGTCGGAGATTACAATTCCAAACACAAAGTACGCCCAACAAGTGCGACACCTTCTCATAAAGCTGATACTTCCTTCGATTCCTCAGTATCTTATAGTTTACACTCTGCAGTTGAAGTGAGAATGATGTCACCTACAGAAGAGGAGTTGAGAAAGATGTCCAATGATGAGAACAAGGCCAACGACGGTAAATTCAAATTGATTCCAAACATTAACCAAGACGTAAATTCTCAATATCTTACCAACGATAAACAGAAAACTCATCATAACAACCCACAAGTTACCTTGTTAAACGGGATACCCAATGCATTACAGAATGGAGACACATCCTCGCCCGATTTTGCACCTCCGACTACGTCATATAGGCAATCACAAGCACTGTCCCAACCATCAAACGACGATACCTTTGATAGTGAAATAACAGGATCTCTATACACCACCTTGGAAGAACAACCACCTTTACAGGAATCTTCGAAAGCGGTTTTGGCATCTCCAATGAAAAATGTGAAAAAGACAGAGAATCCATTCACAAACGATGTTAATGATATTCGTATGTCCATGCTGTTACAGACTAATGAGAGAAGAAAAGTTCCAAATTTGCAAAGAAAAGAACCCACCCATCCATATCGGTTAAAACCACCAACTACTAATACCAATACCGTGGTTGACTGTACTGCTGCATCAAATGAGAATGGATCTACTTCACATGTGAAGCAACACACAGCAGCGATTGGAAGGCCTCAATCAACCGTTAAGGACAATGGGAAAAAAAAGTCATCTAACTGGTTCAAGAAGTTTGTTGAATCTTTCGTCAAGAATTCCGATACATCAACATCATCATCGAATGTCGCAAGTAATTCGGGTAAGTTGAACATGGAGAGATTCAAAGGTTCGCTCTTTGGTAAAAAGCGGGCGCACCCTCGCCATAAGTTCTCCTTTGGATTCAACAAGGCCAAATACACACCAAGTCAAAACAGAAATATTTTCAGTACACCGGAGGTTAATCTTGAGAGTGACACGGTCACCAGAGGGACACTCTTAGATGCACTTCAGCAGCATCCAAAGGCGCAGATGCTTAATCTGGTAGCATCTGCTACAAATCCACTTGTTGACAATGGATATGTATACACGTTTGAAGTGAAGAATTTGAAGACCAAAATCCAAGTGGAGGTATTCGACAAACTTGGAAGTGAGTTTGGATTTGGCGGTTGCTTTGTCAAAATCTTGAAGATCAACGGTAGTAGATCATCTTTTGAATACTGGTGCCAAATAATTACTGAGATTCTTGCTGAGTTAGAGAATGAGAACGAGCTTATAGATGTTTAATCATATTTAAGAGTCGTATCTTTAATTCTTTACAATATATTCAAACTGCGATTGAAACGTCTATATGCTTCTTGACTTTATTATATCGAGATCATGTGCATACATATGCGGTATCTTTGATGCTGGTCCTTATATACAATTCGAAAGCCCCAGATTTGTTGTCAACCTTATAATCGATGCCGTTTTTGTGTATATAAATAGCATATTATTCAATGTTGCAGTCCTGAAAACAAGTAAGTTGTGAGATTCCTTAGATGGCTGAACATTCGGTATCCTCGAATTGATGTTAGTATGTCTAGTGCGTTTCCAGTATAGGAGCCAGTTCAATTGTTACTTAGTCAGTACATTCTGGCCCACGATTAAAAATTATGCATCTTTAAAACGAAGTAACTGATTCCCATGGAATCTGCACATGAGCTAAGTAAAATTTGCACTGGCATCTTTACTAGTTTACTGAATTTGTGTCCATTCAAAAAATCAACGTCTGAATTTAGTCAAATTTCGAGATGGACTTTGGCAAGAGCTAGCTGCTATAGCTAGCTTGCTATATAGCTCCAAAATTTCAGCCGCACCAGTCCACGGTGTTGCTTTGGCACTAGAAAACCGTTGAGCGATTTTTTGAAACTGAATTTGAGATTTGAGCCGCGTAAGCTCCTATAGGTATCGAGACTTGCATTTTCGGAAATGACTTTACGTACGAACATGAAGATATACGTTGCCTACACCCCATCGGAGACCCGTTCGATCACCGCGAACCCGAATGCGGACTATGAGGCTCAGTTACATCCCCTATTGGACAATTACTCGCCGGGTGCAATCGAACATCCGTCTCCAGGTTCGATGATTATCGGTTTCAATTTTCTTTGATGAAGTGCACCCACAGACGTTTCATGCTACGCCGTCCGTGGTTCCAAACCGCGAGTTGTTATTGATTATCGCGAACTCAACAACATTAGCATTCCTCTACAGTCCCTTCTGTGGAACAACTGTTAGTTGGCTTAAAAGTAACCTATTTTTACTGCTCTCAACCTTTCCAGTGCCTTTCACCATATCTGCATGACTGAAGATATCAAGATCGCTACCACTTTCAAGTTTTAGAACAAGTATTACTGTTGGAATGTTCTGGCTTTTGGATTGAGAAACTCTCCCGAAGTATTTTCCCAGTTCCTATCCTGTCTGCTCGCCCCCATCGGGCTCCATGTAATAAGGTAGAGTACCTTGTATGACGTAATGTGTTTCTTAGGGTAAGTATTCGATTGTTCTACGAACTATACAAAAGCTCTATCAAGTAGGGAAGACCTCCAGATGAACGTAAAAAACCTTATCAACAGAGATCTCTCCGAAGTTGACTCTATTTCTTCCTCGTAGATCATGTAAGCGTGGTTGTATAGCCAGTTAGACCTGACTTTATTACAATCTGTGCACACACATGTGCATGTGTGCAGTATATTTAAGCTGCAGGCGCCGGAGTTCGTAAAATTCTCGGCATATAATTTATATCAAGAGGCTATTTCCTTAATATGGTAAAATTTCGCACAGGCATAAATATTCCAAAAAGTAATTCTTAAAGTTTGCGCGCTGTCTTCCAACCTCAAAATTACCCGATTGGGAAAAGCTGAGAAATGTAGAAGTCCACTCTACGTTCTCAGGTTTATCCACCTCTATGCTCCTTCTGATGGTGAAACATCACACGTATAGCCGTAACCATGTCTACACAATAGCTATATGATTTATTTGTATCCGATCCACATCGGGCCGAAGGTTGGAAATTGTAGTTGTTTAGTAAAGCGTTTGGACCTCAGCAGTTTCATTTGCATCTACGCAGTCACTATGCACTACAATAGCTCTACTTTCACGTCCAACAGTAATTTATACAAAAACAGGTTGCAAACACCTTTTCCACCTTCGTGCAGTCTTTGATAAGAGTACCGTGTCCATTAGGTATATTTGACAGTCTATTGAACGTTTCTCTCACCATCTACTCGATGAAATTGAAGTGTGAGCTTCAAACTGTTTTAAGAAGTTCATATATAGTTTACCACATACCATTCATATGCCTGGTATCAGCTCATGAATTCAGTGCTGCTATATTTTAGATCAATTTGACGACAAGTCCCGATGTTGTGCACGTCTTTCTCGCATTGATGTTTACTTGCTCTCTAGTTCTTCCTAAAGGGTAGCAGGATAATACTACTCTTATTTGTGGATTCACCCTCAAAATGAGCTCATTAAGGCTGTGAGTTGAATTAAAATGCATGATCCACTTTGCAAGCATAGTATTAAATGCTGTGAGTATGATGCTACTACCAAATGATATCTTTGAGCGACTTAAAAAGCTGAAGGCACATAGTAAATGGTTACCAATGGCTCTAACCCTAGAGGATAGGCTGCTTGGGCTATACACATACAATCTTCCCTGACTTACTGAAATTTTCCCAAGTTCAATCACAATATCCTGATCCTAATCACAATCGTTCCGGCTTATTGTTAAACCTAGACCGACTGTAGTGTCTCCGAAAAGACGACCCACTGAAAATGTGTCCCAGCTAGGGCTGACATAGCGTGCACGGAATAAACTTTCTTTTGTAGCGGGCTCGCCATACTCGCTAGACAGTGCCGTCGATTTGACCCCAGAAACTGACACAGGAGCTTGGGGAGTCGAATGCTAGTCTTTCCCAAAACCAAACATCAAGCTTACCCCCAACATCCTTCGTAGGTCATCAAGTGGTATCTGGAAATGGTATTCAATCGTCCACAATACCAAAAACAGCTATAGCGAGCTTGCGACGCGTCGCTTAAGTATGCATAAACAAACGTAATACTTGACCCGCGGCTTACGGCTATATTTGGCAGATTTATATACGCGGGAGTGCCGCGGGCCGCTTCGAGATATTAATTTATTGACTAAAAACCGGGGTGTGCGGCTCATGCGGCGCTGACTTGCGGCTCGAGGTCGAGCTTTAAAAATATATGTAGCTGGCGGTCAAAGGCCGGCCCGTTAATTTGTTTCTTTTTTTTGCCGTTGCAAATTTCTCGATGCATTCCGCGTACGATTCCTGTTTGGAGAGAGCTGGCCTATTCAATTCTGCATGCAAAGAGCTTAATTTATAATTATTGCTCCGCCGTTTAAACGTCTGAGGTCAGATGGTTTATATTTCTGATGCCGTTTCTTTTCCGTCGAGCTTTCGGACTACACCAGTTTCTTTACTCAAAAAAGCTTTTACACTCTTTCTGTGTCAGCTCCTCTAGCGACTAACACTCCTCTCAAAAGAATTTCTTCTCTTACAGGCAGGAGAACATCTTGAATATTTAGCCTCCATTCAGATCTTTCTACCCTATTATCCGACTTACAGAATAGCAAGCTGGATAGCGAAGCGTCCCACGCGTTACAATTGGAGAAGAATCTATTAATCAATTAATCAACCAACCAACCAACCAAACAACCAGCTGCTGCTTCACTCTAAACATGGACATACCGACTATCAATGTTGTAATTGCCGGTGATGTGGGTACTGGGAAATCCGCCCTGACAATTAATCTCATCAAATCAATGTTTGTTCCAGGCTTTGACCCGACAGTGGAAGACACTTATTTCAGACAAGTGGATCTTGATGGCAAGAAATACAATCTGAAAATCACAGACACCGTCGACAATGAATTTCGAAATGAAGAGCAGAAGATATCAATGTATCAAGATTGCGATGTAATCTTTCTTACGTATGCTACCAACGATGCCGATTCGTTTAACAATCTCTACATCAGATATCACAACCTGCCCATCCACGAAGAGGACGGCAGCACAAAGCTGACTTACAAGAATGGCGAGATTCACTATTTTCCACCAATAATACTTCTCGGATGCAAAGCAGATTTGGAAAATCAAAGGCAAGTTGCGCAGCATTCTGCGGGCAGACTCACAAAGGATCTAAAGTTACAAGATTTTATTGAATGCAGCTCTGCATCAAATCTTAACGTGGAAGAAGTGCTGCGGAAAGCAATCAGCTTTGGTCTTGCACATAGCCAAACTGAACACGATGTGACTCATATCTATGCAGCTGATGAAGAAAGTCAGATGAGACATTCAGATAGGAGAAATAGCTCCATCGATAGTGCGCAAAGTGTTAGTACGAACGCAAACTCCACCTCACCAAATAACAGTTCAAACAGTTGCAGGAACACCCGGATCAATTCTAACATCGGTCGGATTGAAGAGGATGATAACGAAGCAGTTGCCGAAGTGAATAGGCCACAGAGGTTACAATCACGTTCGGGGAAGCCAGAATCAGTGAAAATAACCGTAACAAAAACAGTTAGCAAGAGATCTCCTAGACCAAGACGAGAAGAAAGACCTTCAACAGGCTCTACAGGTTGCTGTACAATCATGTGAAGGAGCTCTTGCTCTCGCGTACACATTCTCCGAGTTCAACTCTTGCTCACTTTTACTTTCACTCACTTTCAGTTCTACTTTACTTTCATTATATTACTTCACTTTGTCCGAGTTTATCCGTAATATAACTTATTAGGAGCAGCTCTATAATGAAAATTGAAAATACTTTCTAGCACCCCCACAGTGGCCACAGTTTGGGAAGTTCCATATAGGCATTTTATAGACACACATCAATATACTGGGTACGCAGGTCACGAACGGTTCATGTCACTTACCACGCTTATGGTAGCGGCTACCACTATACTGTAGAACCATATGTATAGGAAATTTGAGGCCATACATGTAAATTAACTTTTGAAGGGCCGTTTCTTCTTGGGCATGGAAGCATCAATGACTGTTCAGTGTACTTCTTAAATCATCAGAGTACTGAATTGTAAAAGTGTTTGGACACAACTGGGAAGTTCCATCTCGAGAGACAAAACTTGACAAACCTGTCGACCTCAATTTCATTTGTGAGCTTTTTAAGTGTATGTATCAAGTACCGACCCTACAACATGAGAAAAGCTAGATCAGATCACCTGAATGCAAATATCTCTTAGCATAGAGCAAGTAAAGCAACCAAATCGTGGAAATATATAAAACCTGACTGATATGGGCGATATGAGGTTAAAACCTCATTGTAAGGAACATGGTTTAGCAAAAGATGAAGCAATATATTCAACACACCCTCTCGTATACCAGAGAGATAATAAGTCAGACGATTCAGCAAGATGTCGTTTAAGTTATATGATCATAGCACAGGGTGCAGGACTGTAGATGCGGAGGTTGCTGCACATGTGGGGTAGGGCTATTCGTTTCCAGTTTCCACAACTTGGTGCATTATTTGAGTCCTAGGTTAGCGAGATGGTGTCCGGAAGCTCTCAAAGGCAAGTTTGGATGAATGTATATATATTGTCAGTTAATGAATACTATTGCCTCGATGTATACAAATTGGCCAAAAAGTACATCCATTCTCCAAGCAACCCAAATCGTACTTTTTATAGTATAACCTTTGATCTGCTACCCCGGCGCAATCTCCATAAATGACACGCAGTTGCTTTTCGTGCGAACTTGCTATCTACCTAACAATTTCTACTTATATGTTTCGAATGATTCTGGACCATGGTCTGATATCATATATATGCTATATATAGCTGCTCTATATAGTTGGGGAAGATGCAGGTGTGCTTATAAGCAAGCCGGATACTACCGGCGAGGAAGATACCTGGAACCTATAGGACTGAATATGTCGAAGAGAAATTTGTAGGCCCGTTTGAACATCCGCGCACAAGTTACCTTAACTAGCGCTGCAGCTCACACTTCGCAGCCTAGATGTATATGGTCTGCTTTGAAGTGCCATCACTTGAGCCTAACGTGGTCATATATATAAATTCATGCACACATCCACAGTCTGTCCTATACTACTTGGACGACGATACTGAAGAATGTAGACCGCGTATAGTTTCTATGGAGACTACAACTTTAAATTTTCGGAAGGGCGTTGCTGTCAATTATAAAAGCAATTTTACTGCTGAATCTAGAGCCATGATGGATCTTGAAGCCCGCGTGCATGTGCCGTTTTTTTTAGACAATAGAAGCTTTCTGTTTTCTGCACGCTGACCGGTACGTATAACTGGGGGTGCACAAAATTTTGGGCACTATAAGTTTAAGGCACCAGCCCGGCGCACACTGCAAGCCATATATAGTCAACTACCTCTTAAATCCAATTCACCAGGTGCCTTTAGCTATTTAGTGTTCTTAGGCTATCTATACATATATTGCACCCCGATCTGTACAGCATCGAGAATTAAATTAGTCAATATCACATGTGCATGTGCATGCATGATTCTCAAATCACGTGGTGTTTGGGAGCACCAGCCCTTTTCCAGCTTCCGGATGTACAGCTCTAGATATATTGCGCATTATTTGAAGGTTTCGATGCGGTGTGCAAAAAATTAAATATCCTGATAAATTGCAAGCTTTTAGAAGCTACGTGTACATGTATATACTTCAAGACGTACTAAGCTATATAGCCATGTTCGGTGAAATTATCTATAGACAGTTAATTTTTTTAGATGGCCACATTGAATTAACTAACAAAGTCCTTAGTTCATTCTCGGGATTGCGAGTAAGTCTTAAGTGGAAGCCAGTACACTTTTCACTATCTCAACGTACATTCTGGTCCATAGTTAAGAAATTATGTCCCGTAAATAAAATGTACCAGTAATCAGGAGAAACGTACTGACTTTTGGAACTGGCTAACATCTTTTTTAGCTATAACTGAATGTGGCCATCTAAAAATATTGACTGTATTTGCAAAACTCCATGCGTCGTTATAGAAAATGCAGGCTGTAGAGAATATATTAACTCGAGCAGTGGATTGAAAAGTATGATAGAATTTGTCAGATTGGAAGTGGGTATTAGAACCTTGCTAAATTGAGCTCCAAATGTAAAAACTGCAACGAACTACTCAGGAGTACATTGAAATCTGAAAATTTTGTGCTTAGGGGTACTGACATGTTCTAACAAGCTTGCAGCATACAATCAATATAAGATAGACAACCGCGAGAGATATACAGGCGCTGATCGTCCCTAGTCTAACTGAGGGAAGCGAGCTGTTTATTTGCTCGAAGTTTCTTTAACCTTGACTCTGAACAACATGGCACTTCAACAGCATGAACGTAAGCAATTTCATGAAAAGAATAGTATTGCCATGAATGTGATTAGTGGTGGTGGATAGACAAGTTCTCTGCCGGTACACTCACCACACCAAATAACCTGCCCAATGCCCACTGCCCACTCGCTCTTATTGCCGACTGCCAGACAAATGCCGGAAATAAGGAGCCAAAGAGAGGCCAAAGCAAATAGAGAATGCGAGATTTGCCAAACGGGAACCGGCCATTCGTGATTTCAGATTTGCGACTGCGCATTCTTGCTTAGATGGGTTCGGTGCTGGGTGCTTTGTGTACTCAAGGGGGCGCAGAGCGCAGAGGAGGGACCCAGGAGACGTGTCCAGCGACAGCACCTCTAGACAGACTTAGACAGACAGCAATGGCTGCAACAGAGAGTGACGACCATCCAGTTGCAAGCGCAGCGGTCAATGCCGACATTGATGCCAAACACGAAGAGCCTGTTGAAGCAACACAAGCTCCAGAGGAAAATGCGGTTATTGAGAATGATGACAACGTCAGGGGTGAGCACTCCAACAACGGCAATGCCGTTTCCGAAGAGACAACAACCCCCATTGAAGAGTCTGAGCCGAAAGTAGAGGAGGAACAGCAACAGGACGAACCGATAATGGAATCACAACCAGAGGCTGGCAATGAACTACGAGAACTAGGACCAACACCACAAATAACTGTGGACGACGACGCAAGTATCTCAGCAGCTGCTGCAGAAGCAGAAAGAACTGAATCAATTCGTACCGATCAGCGTTCAATTTACTCAAATGATCACTCTATCTCTCACATGTCTCCTGTGAAGCGAAAACATACAAATAACATCTCTCATTTGAATGAGGCTGCGAGTATATCATTTCTGAAATCGAGTTTTGAGAGATTGATCACTATCAAAGAGATTCTCAAAAAACATCAGACCATTGTTCAAAAGGCTACAACAGCGCTTGAAATCTTGAAAACTAACCAAATGCCACCTGAAGAGCTCATCTTTGAGCCTTTGAAACTTGCTTGTGAACAATCGGCTATCGAAGCAAAAATCTTAGCCTTAGATTGTTTGAGTAAGATCTTCACTTTCAATTTGTTCACAAAGCCTATATATTGGGATTATAAAAATACTAGCACAAACTCTAACAAGAAGGCAACCACTACCACTGCAGACTTGGACACTGGCTTAGATGTTTCTATTAAAGAGGGCAAAGTTCTATTAATTGAAGCTGCAATCAACGTCATTGTGTCTTGTTATGAAGGTGAAGGCACCGATGAACGAGTTGAATTGCAAATAATCAGAGGATTGACTAACGCCATTGTCAATGAATCTATGCCTGTTCACGGTAAGGTTCTTTTACAGGCGATCAGACAAATCAACAACATTTTCCTCATATCCTTATCGACAATTAACCAGGGCCTAGCACAAGCTGCGTTAATTCAAATCGTTGACTCCGTCTATGATAAAGTTTTGGCACTGAATAACAGAAAGAAGTCAATCAAGCAACAACAAGAGGAGCAACAGCAGAATCAGTCACAACAACCTGATGAACAACAACCTGAAACCGATGAAAGCAGGGACCTAGATGACCCAAACAAAATGACCTTACAAGAGTTACAAGACACAAGCAATGATGTCGTTCAATTGGCATCTGATGAAATTATTGGTGATGATGATGAGCTGTATGTTAAAGATGCTTTCCTAGTTTTCAGATCTATGAGTAGCTTGGCATCTAAGGTTATCGACGTGGAATCATTAGATTTGAGATCACATCAAGTGAGGGTCAAGCTTCTATCGTTGCACATCATCTATTCTATCCTGAAAAACTACACCGAAGTTTTTGAGGATAAAGATCATTTGATCTTCAATAAGAACAGCGATGAAACAACAATCTTGGTTGACGGTATCAGAAAATATCTATGTCTCGTCATTTCGAGAAATGCCACTTCCCAATTGGCTTCTGTGTATGAAGTCACTTTAGACATTTACTGGTTGATGATCCAGAATTTGAGATTTGAGTTCAAGTATGAAGTACCCGTTTTCATGGATGAGATCTATTTCCCTCTTGGGGAAATGAAGACATCTGCACCATATCAAAAAAGGTACATTCTAGAAGTTGTTCGTCGTATATGTTGTGATCCTAAGATTTTGGTTGAGCTTTACTTGAACTATGATTGTGATACTTCATTACCTAACTTGTGCGAAAAAATTATCGACTATCTTGCAAGACTTGCCTTGATCAAAGTCGAGGGATCCATCCAAAACAAAAAGAACTTTCTAGCATTCCAAAGCACCGTTAAATCTTTGAAGGATAACTCAAAAGTGCCAGAACTTAACTCTACAAGAGTAAGCACCACACAAATAAACCCCGATGCATTGCTGAACTTTCCTAATGATTATGCATTAAAAGTTGTCTCAATAGATTGCATTGTATCATTCTTACATTCTTTGAACGCGGCATCGGCGTCACCTTTACTCATTGCATCTTCCGCAGAACAATCGATGGTCTCCTTAGATGAACTCAGATCAATTGCTAGCGACGCTAGAAAGAGAGGCAATTCCGTCATGTCCATGCCACACTCTCCAATGTCTCACTCTGACTCCAATGTCACCCTCAAAGATAAAGAGCACAATGAAGGTGACAATACCACTCAACAGTTTGATACATTGAAACAAAGGAAAACAGCTCTAATCGAAGGTATTAAGCTATTCAATTTCTCTCCAAAGAAGGGTATCACATATTTGGCAACCAATGGTTTCATTGATAGATCTGATCCTAAATCAATTGCTCAATTTATTCTCGACAATGAATTGCTTGATAAAGCCCAAATCGGTGAATACTTAGGTGGAAGCAAGGAAGAAAATCTTGCAGTGATGCATGCCTTTGTTGACCTGCTCGATTTCAAAAATGTCAGCTTTCTAGATTCTTTGAGAGATTTCTTACAACATTTTAGATTGCCTGGAGAATCCCAAGTCATTGATAGATTCATGTTGAAGTTTGCTGAGAAATATGTCAATGATAATCCTAACGTTTTCGCCAATGCAGATACCGTGTATGTGCTATCATACTCTGTCATTATGCTCAACACTGATCAACACTCTCCTCAAATCAAGAAGAGAATGACATTGGAAGAATTTGCGAAGAACAATAGAGGAATTGATGATGGCAAAGATCTAGACCCTAAATTCATTGAGAGCGTCTACTCGGACATTCAGAACAATGAAATCATTTTGAATAGTGAACAGCAGTTAGCCTTGATACAAGATGGTACCAATGTATCGCAGCCACCTCTCTTACTTGCTAATAGTTTGTTTGGCAGAGATTACGCCAAAGAAGTATACACCAAGGCCTCCTTGGTACTGAGTAAAAAGACGGAGAGCACGATGATCTCTTTGGGTAAGAACAACAAGGCCAAGAAAAACAAATTCTACTCCTCTGACAACTTGACAAATGCTGTGCATGTGAAATCTATGTTTGAAAACTTGTGGATGTCCTTATTAGCTGGATTAACTCCACCATTTAAGGAATACGATGATGAGGACATTGCCAATGTTCTTTTGCAAGGTATACGACTATCTGTCCATCTCTCATGCATTTACGGTATTGATTATGCGAGAACTTCTTTTATTAGAGCATTGGTTCAGTTCACCAACATCAACAATCCGGAAGATATGAAAGATAAGAACATCAGAGCCATTTACAAACTTCTTGAGATTGCCGTTGAGGAGAACTCTTATATGAAGACATCATGGAGAGACATTTTCATTGTCATTTCACAAGTTGAGAGATTGAGGTTGTTAGCACAAGGTGTCAATTCAGATGCCTTACCAGACTTATTGAATGCCAGATTAAGTAAGAACTCCATTGATATTAGAAGAATTCAAACCGAGTCTGCTGCCAATAATGGGTTTTTTTCGGCTTTTGGAGCATCCAGGAGACAAAGTAATTCTCACCAAGCGTTATTGCATCATCTCAATCAGAAACTTCCTATTGAAATGGTTCAAAAGATTAATGCCACTGAGCTTGACGTTTGCATGGATAAAGTCTTCAGCAAGAGTAATGAGATTGAGAATGACGGTATCTTTGATTTTGTCAATGGACTAGTTGATGTTGCCAGAGATGAGATCAAGTCCAGTGAAAGTAGTGATCAACCTCGGATGTTCTGCTTACAGAAGATGGTTGATGTTTGTTATTACAATATGAGTCGTATTCGTTTACAATGGTCTGAGCTTTGGAAGGTGATGAATCAAGAATTTAATGAGTTTGGATGCAATTCTAACAGTAAGGTTGCCATTTTTGCCATTGATTCCTTGAGACAATTATCTGAGAGATTTTTCAACATTGAGGAGTTATCGCATTTCAAGTTCCAGAAGGAATTTTTGAGACCTTTTGATTATATCATTTTGAATAATCCGAACATTGAGGTGAAGAATATGGTTTTGGATTGTATCAAGTATCTCATATCAAAGAAGGCCAGTGTCATAAAATCGGGATGGACCACTATATTGGAAACTTTAGGTCACGTTGGCTTCAATGAGGATGATGAGAGATTTGTCCTTAGTGGATTATCATACGTGAAGCAAATCATGGATAAACATTTCCAAGCCATCGAGGATGAGAACTGTTTCCAAGAATTGATTGATTGTCTCTGTGAATATTGTAAGAATGAGAGATTTCAGAAAATTAGTTTGAAATCTCTGGCAATGATCAACGAACTGGTTGAGAGATTTGGAGTTGAGATTGATAAGAGAATTGGAGATGACAATTATCTGAATGAATATTGGTACCCACTTTTGGCAAGTTTCAATAACATCATCATGGAGGGAACTGATTTGGAAGTGAGAAGTAAGGCTTTGAACTTTATGTTTGAGTCATTGATTTTACACGGTAAGAATTTTGATGAGCCATTTTGGGAGAAGATTTGTCAAGAGTTACTTTTCCCGATTTTTGACATTTTGAAGAGACACGGTGATATCAATTTCAATCAAAATGAAGGATTGTGGGTTTGGCTTTCGAGTACGTTGATTCAAGCACTAAGGAAGATGATTCAACTTTTCACTACATTTTTCAAGGAATTGAGCCCTATGATGGATGGATATTTAAGCTTGCTTATCTCATGCATTTGTCAAGACAATGATGCGATCTCAAAGATTGGTATTGCATGTTTGAAGGACATGATTTTTGAGAACATGAAGAAGTTTGACGATGTTCAATGGGGGAAGATTGACGTGACGTTTACGGAATTATTTGAGCTAACGTCTGCACGTGAGTTATTTGAGCTCGATCCATTGAAGAAGAGTGAGAAACCGCTGCCTGCTGCTAGTGACGAAAATGAGGATGAAGAAGAAGAAGAGGAAGTTGAAGAGGAAGAGGAAATTAACGGGAAGTGCTATTCTGATATTGATGCTGACAACAAGCAATATTCATCACAGGATATTGTCATCAAGTGTGTGCTCCACTTGCACATGATTCAGATATTGAGTGAATTGTTTGACAATACGGAATTTTACGAGACGATTCCGTATCAAAAGTTGATCGACTTGAGTAAATTGTTGAAAGAGAGTTATGAATTTGCTAGAAAGTTCAATGAAGATTACGATTTACGTGTTAGGCTTTGGAATGGTGGTGTTGTTGACAAGCTACCTAATTTACTCAAGCAAGAGACTTCTGCAGTTGGAGTTTACATTAGTGTCATTTTCAGACTCTATTGTGATGACGAGAAGATAGATGATGCTACGAGAGCATCGATTGTGGAAATTCTAATTCCTTTATCGATAGCTTTATTGAAGAGAAATGTTGAATTCGAAGAGAGACAAGAGTTGCGTAACCTTCAATCGTGGATGCCGGTTGTCATTGAAGTGCTACAGGCCGTTACGGAGTTGAATACCGAAGACTTCAGAAAAGTGTGTCCTGAGATCTACGGGTACGCCATTGCGCTTGTGACGGGCAGTACGACGCCAACGTTACGGGAGGGTCTGCGGGAGTTCCTTGCCCGTGTGGGCGAGGTATACGTGGCAGCAGGACAGCAGCAGTAGTGGAGCTGTCATATCTATATGTAACTTACTAACTAACTAACTAGACTAGAACAATACAATACAATACAATACAATTCGTATACTGTACCCTGAGCTCTCTGTGTACCCCTTGCACCGCACAGAAACCCTCCAATTCCCGCGAAAATGGCGAAATGCGAAAATGGCGAAATCGCCGACTGGCGGCTTTGGCATTTTGGCCACGCCACACTGAAGTGCAGCTTGAAGACCGCTGGCGACGGCCAATGGACGGGAGTGGGGGGTCCCAGCTGCATCGGCGACCACAAGAGTACACACAACAACGCACAGCACACACACACCATGTCTATGCAAAACAAGGTACGTTCCAACTGCAGCGGCAGTGGCAGCAGCGCGGCAACGACGAGCAATGGCGGGAAAACAGTGGTCCCCCAGAGCGTATTATAGTGGACCATACCCCACTCGTTGCAGTCGGGTGACACTTACGCTGACACTTTAAGGACTGAAAAATAGTGCCATATAGCGGCACATAGAGCACAAGTACAGTCAAATATACAACAGTTACTAACATCATCATAATCATCACCCATTCACTTTCTATTTTCACACAGAACCTTTACATTTTATTAGGAAATGACGTTTCCGGTGACGAAGAAGAAGTCATTGCACCAAGAGAAATCGTTGCACCACAAAAGTCCACCAAGAAGGACGGTGTCCCACCAAAGGCAGATCAATCCAAGTCCAAGGGCGGTAAGCCAAAGCCAACCGGTAATGAAGCCGGCGCTAGATTCAACAACAAGAACAGAGATGCTGAAGGTCCAAGATCCACCCAAAGAAAGAACGGTAAGGATCACAAGTTTGACAGACACTCCAAGTCTGGCAAGGTTGAGACTGCAAAGTCCCAACACAACAAGTTGGGTGATGAAGCAGAATCCCAAATTGAAGGTGAAGCAGATGCTGAAGCTGAACTCGCTGAAGCAGCAGCTGAAGATGCAGCTGAAGAAGCTAAGCCAGTTCTCAGAGCTGCTGCTGATTTCTTCAAGGAATTGAGCAACTCTGACTTTGCTAAGACCAAGACCGCAGCAACCACCACCGCTGAATTCAACGAGGAAGACCTCATTGTTAAGAAGGAGGAATCCTTCATTGCTAAGACTGCAGAAAAGAAGTTCAAGTCCAAGCCACTCAAGCAAAAGCAATTGATCGAAGCTAACATCACCGTCAGCGATGGTTACGAGAGACCAGAAAGACCAGAGAGATCCGACTTCAAGAAGGGTGACCGTAAGCCTGCTAGAGGCGGCAAGAAGTTCTCCGGTAAGCCAAGAGCTGCTGCAGACAAGAAGCCAGCTTCCAAGCTCAACGACAAGGACTTCCCAGCCCTCTAATTATAATATAATGTCCACCACATGTCTACACTGCAGACGTAGCCGTTGCTGACGCCCGGCGGGCCCAGCTACTTCTATAACTCCCGTACGTACTGTACCCCGTACAATAGCACTATCATGAGTGAAAAGTCCATTGTTTTCCATTCTCCATTCTCCATTTTCCATTTTCCATTTTTCAATTTCCAGTACACGCCCAACCGATATGGTCACCGTTTCACACCTCATACACCCCCTCCCTCCTGCCTGTTGAACGTGTTCTGCTCCCGGAATGCACCACAGTGATCACACACACACCAATCACCACTATCACCAGCTCTCAAGACAGCACCCTCTACTATCAATTCCCTCCCAGAACCCAGAACTGAGAACCTAGAGTACATAGCGCACATTCTTCGTGTAAATATAACATAGGAAACAAGCCACAATGTCAATGAGTAATCCCTCCCAAGACTCACTACCAGCATCTACACACCCTCGCATTCACAACCTACTGAACTCCACAAGTTCAGGCAATAGTGTCTTGTCCCTATCCACGCCACCGTCATTGAACCCTCGTGCACTTTCTCCCGCCTCTGTCACCGCCACCACCTCTACCTCCACAACGAGCCCTGTTTCCATCCCAGATACAGCTTCGGTTTCCGGTTCGGCTAATGCTATCGGCGGCGATAATGGCCATCGCCTCCAACAAGAACAAACATATACCCACGACGAAGCGGCAATGACTCCCAAATCCCTAACTGATACAGATGTCAATGGCCCAACAATGAACGTTAAGCAATCTACAAAGAAGAAGCCTCGGAGAAAGTCTTCCACCAATGAAGAGAAAGTGCTATTGTCAACATCTTCACCTGAAGGTATAGCTGCAGCAGCAGCCATTACTCCGAACAGAATTGCCACAATCCTCATCAAAGAGGGACCTTTACCTATCCGTCATTTGACCGGCCATTTGATCCAACAAGTGCCCGCATTTGGTAATTTATCATTATCGAAACAGAGAAGACTCATTATGGCATCTTTGGAATCTGGTGATTTGCAGACGGGTTGTATCTTTGAAAAAATTGGCTGGGGCCAATGGGAAGCTAAGGTAGTGGGCAAGGATATCGTAAGAATGAAAATCGAGCAGGCTCTATCAGAAAATGGTGCATCCAATAACACTAACACTAACAACAACAACAACATGAGCTCAAATCCAAACTCTCCACCAACAGGTCACGATAATGATGAAAAATCTCCAAAATCGGTCTCTGCGCAAATGGCCACCACGACAAACACGGTGCCAATAGCTCCTGCTCCATCTACTGGTTATCCTTTCAACGAAATCAAAAAATCCCAACGCTCCTCATCTACCACCATAAGAAGAGAGTCTATCACCAGCAGTGCCAACGAGCACAATATCAAAATGCCAGCGTCTCCAACATTGGGTCCAGTTCAAAATTTTAGAAACTCCTTGCAAGGCTACGCAGACATTGATGAAGTCATTGAGACTTCCGCGTCCGATGATGATATAGAGGATGGTCATTCCCCAAACTACGAGACTTTCTCACACGATAACGTGCACGAACACGCTCGCCATCACGGACACGATAATGTGCAATTACCAAGCTTACACAAGACATCCCCTTCCAATTCAATAGGTATGAATATACTCCCCAACATCCGCTCTCAATCAATGTCCTCCTCGCGTCGTCCCTCCTTTGCAGGAGTTATCAAGCCTAGAAAGCCAAGAACGTCATTTACTCAACACACCCTAGAGGCTACACTAGATGATGCACCAATGGAACGCAGGGAATCAAGGGTATCCTTCTCCAATTCTGCAAACCTCTCTCGTCAATCGTTCTTGCGTACAAACATCTCCCCAAGATTATCAAATAACAATAGCTCTATATCATTCCATGATAAAGAGAATGAAAACGTGCTCATTGACGAAGATGAAGACGACAATGAGAATGCAATTCAGATAGATGATAACGATGAAAATGATAACTCTAATTTCACGGATGAAGAAGATTGGAAATCCATAGGTGCATCAACTTTGAGGAAGAATAGGCAAACGAGCATCGTTACTCCTCCAACACCAAACATATTCAACTCCTCTGCCTCTTCCTCAAATGATAACAATGGCAAAACCGTAGAGGAAATGGCGGCTTTTGCGTTGATGGATTTGAAAACCATATGATATTACCTTTCATACCCCCTCGTCATGATCATCTCTGTATTGACATCCTCCAACCACAACCGCTCCACATTATTTTTGAAACTGGCTTTCATACAATGCTCTCCGCCCTTTGCCTCTCCTTCTTTGTCACTACTTTAAAAAATTGCATTTTACTTCTCTATAAAATTCAGATTTACATTAACCGCAATGCGAACGAATGACCTTCAAAGTGGGCATCTTTCTTGCTTTGCGCTTCGCTGAATGTGCTTTTTTAACTTTTAACATTACCTATCAACTGAAAAATGTTGAAACTCATAAATTCCTGAGATGTTACAACCTCGTACTCCCCTTTCAATTACTTTTTGAAACTTCTATGGGTTGTTCGCAATAGTTGAAAAAGAATCGTATTATAGTTTGAACTAGTTATAAAATATAATTAACCTAAAATTCAGAAATTGCAACAGCAACGGATTGAACATCATCATGAGAGATCGAAACCTTCACGTTCTTGACACCTCTCTTAGAAGCGGCTGCGAGAGCAGCACCAGTCAACTTGACAGTTGGAGCTCCCTTGACATCGTGAACAATTTCAATATCCTTCAAAGATGCACCAGCACCCTTGGATTCAACTTCTAAAGACTTGAAGACTGCTTCCTTTGCAGACCAAGAACCTGCAAAGGATGATCTTGGGTTTGGTGCATTGGAACAGTATTTGATTTCTTCTACAGTGAAATTTCTTTCAATGAAAGTATCATTTTCAATGTTGATCTCAGCAATTAATTCGACATCGACACCAACACCCTTACTACCAACTTGTTCCTTGGTCAAAGAGCTCAAAACATCAGCAGTCTTTGCTGCAGTGTTGGAAATGTACTTACCCTCTCTTTGAAGTTCCTTATCGGTGAAAACGTACTTGTTGTCCTTATCTAAGGAAACTCTTGCTAATGGGTCCAAGTAGACACTTTGTTCTTGATCATCAGTGTATGGAGCGTGATCCTTAGCAACGAACATGGTGTTGTTGAGTATAGCATTGTGCATGTATGCGTAAGATTTCTTGTGTCTCAAAGCAACCTTAGATGCATAAGATTCATATTCATCTCTAGATAATGCCGCATATAAGTAATCTGGGTGAATGACAACTGCTTGACCACCCTTTTGACCGAAACCGAAAGAAGTGACAGAGACGGCCTTGATACCATCTGTTTTAATAGTTCTAGATGGGAATAAGACGTATTTGAATTCTTCCAAAATCTTGTCAATGTTATCTGCATTTCTGTTACCTGGAACGATACCAGAGTTCATAATTTGAATAGCACCGTTCAACATCCAAGCACCTGCTGCACCCTTAGGGTGACCAGTCAAGTACTTTTGGAAAACACCATAGACTGGGTTACCCTCAGTTCTACCCAAGTGTTGCATCATCATGTCAATAGTGGCAGATTCATTCTTATCGTTAGCCTTCGTGGAAGTACCATGGAAAGAACAGACACCAATATCATCAACAGTCAAGTCAAATGTTGCTAATGCACCTCTCAATGGGGAGATTCTAGCATCGGACTTCCAGAATTCGTTACCCAATTGGTTTTGAATGCTCTTGATTTGTCTTGTAGCATCTCTTTCAATCTCGACTGCTCTCTCCTTCAAGTATTCAGTCTTATCGAAAGATTCATCTTGTGCAGATAAGTTGTTCGCTTCTTCTTGGATATAAGTCAATTCATCTTCAGCCCATTGCTTAACTTGCTTGACTCTGTTCTTCAATTGTCTAGCTCTGTACTTGACATCCAACTTGACAGAAGAATACTTCATGTCACCATGGTATTCTCTTGCAGTAGTCAAAATACCCTTACCTGGAGCAGGGACGGATCTACCAATCTTATCAGTAGCGGTGGAGGACATTGCAACAATAGCGTAAATTGGAACGCCCATAGCAAGAGCCAGAGTTGCACTCATAAGGACTTGGATACCAGAACCTTGTGCCTCCATGAAACCATTTCTGGTAGTAGTGGCTGGTCTGGACATCTCTGATGGAGTTCTGCCATGAGCGAACTCTTCAAGAGTGTTAGAGGTTGCATTCATGTTAGCGAACTCACAGGAACCTTCTTCTTGGAAGTCATCGTAACCACCAACTAAGACAATTTTAGCCTTACCAGACAAAATAGTCTCAACACCAACATCGACGGATTCAAGAGCAGTAGCACAAGCACCGACTGGAGTCTTGATTGGACCAGAGGAAGACAGCAACAACATATTAACCCATGCGGACATAGTGTTGATGAAAGATTCTTGTAAGATATCGTTCTGAACTGGGAGATCCTTGAATCTGTCCTTGAACATACCCTTCAAGGCGGAGACACCACCCATACCAGAACCAGAACAGTTACCAACTTCAGAGACATGGACATACTTGTAGAATTCGTATGGATCAGTGACACCGGCAGACAACAATGCTTCAACAGTGGAGACTAAAACGTACAAGGTGATTGGATCAACTTGGTCAATAATATCTTCACCAATACCGTAGTTCTTTGCATTCCAACCAGTTGGAATTTGACCTGCAACTAGTCTGTCAAACTTCAATGCCTTTGGAATCAACAGTTTAGCACCCTTCAAAATCTTGACAGTGTACTCCTCACCAGATTCATCTGGGAAGACCTCAACAAGTTCACCATGTTGTAATTGGTATTGCAATGCAGTTGTCTTGTCAGTGACAAATGGTTCCAAGTCGTGTTGGATGACAATTTCTTGGATGAATTGCTTCTTGTTTGGATCGTAACCATGGAATAATTCCGGCTCAATCAATCTGATACCAGTGTGGTTCAAGATTTGTTCTTCATATTTACCCTTGACGTCAATGTCCGCCACTGGTTCGTTGGTCTTGGAATCAACCCAACCGGTGTATTGTTGGCCCTTGATGTTACCATTGAAGTACTTGATGAAACCCATGATCCATGCCATTTCGACACAACCTTCCAAGGAGAATTCACCGTGAGCTTCCATTTCCCATCTAGTTCTGGCGTTACCCCATGGACCAACTTCTGCAAAACCGGTGACGACAATAACTCTGTCCAAGTCCAGCATGCCTTCTAGTTCAGGAGACTTTGCCTTGATTTCATTATACTTGGATAAAGTTGGGAAGTCAAACTTCATGTTAGCCTTTGGCTTGATTGCTGCCTTGTTAAATGGAGAGTCTGCGTTTTCACCGTTAACAACCTTGTGTTCAATAGCCGTTTCAATAGAGACAGCTCTTCTAACTTCGGAAGTGTTGTTAATATCAGCTCTCAATTCGTTGGTGAGTTCTCTTAAACTTTCGACATATTGTAAACCACCGTTCAAGTCAGCCATAACAGGAGCATCTTCACACATTCTAACGATTTCTGGAGTCATTAAACCGAGAATGTTGAAAGCCATTTCTTGTTGAGAGAAGGTTCTGACACCTAACTTTTCAATACCTTCAGAAATGACGTTGTTACCAGACATCAAACCGGTACCTCTAGTCCAACCAATAACAGCACCACAGACTGTCATGTAAGAAGACCAGGATTCAGATTCCCATCTGTTGTACAATGTCTCCAAACCGAGTTTAGATTCAGAGTACAAACCGTCAGAACCAAAAGTACCATGGTTTGGAGACAATGGAAGAATAGCTTCAGCAGGTCTAGTGGTGATGTTTCTAGCTTTCTTTTGGGAAACGACTTCACCAAGTAATCTCAATAAGTTAGTTAACATGATTCTGTGGGATAATTCAGATCTGGAACCAATGGTGTCAATTTCAATACCCATTTCTGGAATTGCTGCAAATGGAATGACAAAGTCCAAGTCCCAACCGAGACCACCCTTCTTAACGTCATCGTAGATGTAGTTGACCAAAGCTTGAACATCTTGCTTGGAACCTTGGTTGAATGGAACAACAACCAAAGCAGAACCAGCTGCACCGAATCTGGAGTATAATGATTGGTAGTATTCAGTGACCTTCTTTGAGAATCTCGAAGTTGTGACCACAACCTTTGCACCACCAGAGATTAAACCCTTCATGATTTCAGCACCAATGGATCCAGCACCAGCACCGGTAATAAGAGCGTATTTACCCTTGTAAGACATACCGTTGACAGCACCCTTTTCCAAAGAGTCCAAGAATTTGGAAGACTTAGATTGGTCATAAACCCAGCCAGATCTGGTCTTGGATCTGATGTGTAAGAATGGAACAGTTTCAGGTGGAATAGTAGAAGAAACTGGCTTCTTGATTTCACTGAAATCCTTCAAAGATGCAATCTCGTCAGTTTCATCATCGGAAGCAGTGTTCAAGATAGCAGCAGTGGACTTGGAGGTTTCAATCTCGTTAGTCTTCTCAACGAACTCGATCAGTTGCTTGTATAAAGTCTCGATCTTCAATTGGTTTTCAGTAGAAGCTTGCTTGGACAATGCTCTGTAAACGTTAGCTAAGTCTTGCTCAATAGTTGGCTTCACTTCAGTAGTCATGGAACCACCCTTAGCCATTTCATGAACGTAGTCTTCAAACTTTCTACATTCACTTCTAGGAACTTCTTCATAGTTGACGCTACCCTTAGCATCCACAGCAGTCTTAGGACCTGTTGGGTATGCAATCTCCTTGTAGACAGGGTCTTGGCCAGTTTGCATAACCTCGATACAGTTGTCGATCAATTGCTGACCGAGCTTCTTAGCCAATTCGTAGGTCTCACCCTTTTCGGTTGGGGTGTGATCAATGTGGTATTGCATGAACTTGATGAGAGTTGGGTTGGATCTGTTCATGATTTGGATACATTGAGAAACGGTTTCCCTATCAATAGAGGTCAACTTACCGAAAATGATATCAAAGTACATGGATAATGCATCTTGTCTTGCCCAGTTCCAGTAGGAGTCGTAGGTTCTTGCCTTCAATGGAGAGAAGACCGGCTTAATACCAGAGGCATAAAATTCACCGTGTTCTTCAGCCCATAAGTCCAATTCGGCTTGCAAAACCTTTGAAGCTTCCTTTTCCTTAATTAATGACTTATCACCCTTGGCCAAATCAATCTTCAAGTATCTTGCCAATGTTTCAAGTTGTTGACGTGCTAATGCCTTTGAATCCTTAGTGATTTCCTCCAATGCGGCGGAATCGACGACTGCACCACCTGTAGCACCACCAGCGGCACCACCTGCAGAAGCAGTAGTGAGGGACAAACCTTCAGCAGCAGCGTATTTTTGGGCAATGGTATCAAAGAATGCCTTTGCATCAGGCTCGGAACCTAATCTTTGAGCTGGTTCGTTGGTTAACGCGTGCAATAAGACAGCATCTTGTCTACCTGCTTGTAAACCCCATCTTCCTTGCAAGTACTTTCTAGCAGCACCAACAGAGAATCCACCAGGCATCTTAGAAGACATCAATCTTGCAATCAAGGAAGAAGTTTGCTTACCAAGGGAACCGGCGAAAGTGTCTTGGAATTGATCTGCCAATTCTTGCAATGGAGTATCTTCTGGCTTTTCTGGAGTTGAACCGAATTCCTTACCCAAGTCACCCAAGATTTCGTTTTGAACGGTAGACTTACCACCAACCAAATCCTTAATCGCTTTGGACATTGGAACTTCAGCCATTGTCTTCTTCAACTTGTGAGCAACTAAAGTGTGCAAGACCAAAGAAGCCTTAATTGGCTCATCAGCAATATCTGCAGCTGGACCTGCTGCAGGTGCTGCGGCAGCAACTGGAGCTGCAGCGACTGGAGCAGCTGCTGCAACAGGAGTAGATTCAACAGCAGGAGCTTCTGGTTCTTCTAATTCAGCTGGATCTGGAGTGTAATAGATCTCTTTTTGATCCTTGGAGTAACATAAGACTTGTCTTTGCAAGGATAAGGCTGCATCGTAAGATTCGTATTTGGCCTTGATGGTTCTGGTTGCCATACCTGCTAAGGTTGGAGAAGGGCCAATTTCAACGACTCTTTCGGTCTTGTAGTCTCTTAAGAAGACATTTTGGGTTTCAATCCTGTATTAAGATGGGTAATCCGGGGTGTTAGTAACTGTTATGTAAAGTGCTTTTGCAAAGTGGTGGCATCGTTGTCGTATACGTACCATCTAACTGGAGATGCGAATTGGTAAGCCAAAAGCTCCGTCAAAAGAATATGGGAGAGCTGTTGTTGCACTTCTGGTCTCATTGTTGGTTGGTGAGTCAGATATCAATGCAAAGACTATCAAAGATACGTGTGTGCACCAGTATAAACAACCGTTACAGTTGGTGAGCCTCAAGTGGACACCAGCATCATTTTAAAGAGGCGCGTTTTCGCACACAACGGTTTTGTTGAGGAGCGCGCGAAATCTTGTTGGGTCCAACATGTTTTGCGTTTTGCTTCTTGGGTTTTGGGCTTTGGGCTTTAATTCTCTGACCCTAGTAAACGTTGTAGAGGCGAGGCTTGAAAATGGAGGATAGCGACTAGTTGATAGATTTATGTTCTTCAAGCAGTTTGGAGAGATAGTTACGATAAGTATGACAGAATTATATTATTGGAAAATGTACAAAAACAGTAGACCAAACAGCTTCACTACTCATGCCTTTTGAGGACTTGCTTCAACGTACTCCAGCTCGATATCATCAGCATCATTAGATGTACCTTCCTGAGATTCATTCAGCGGGGTAGCGTCTGAACCAGGGGCATTAGCGTTACTCTCTTCTGAGATTCTTCTAGTCAAGTCGATATGTGCTTGTTTGAAAAGGCGGTCAGCCTCTTCCTCAGTCAATTCATCCTTCTTCTTGTTCTTGATGTAGTACATTGGATTCAAGTGTCTAAATTTCAAGTTTTTGCAGAACGGTAAATGGTCGTTCTTTTCCTCGTAAAGCATCAACATCAAGGTAACAATCAAAGCTAACCAGTAGAGATTGTAAGATAGAACAGATCCATATGTTGCAGTATTTTGCCAACCCAAAAGAGAGTTGAAGACATCCCAACCATTATCAGTCAAAGGATTACAACAATTAACATGCCAAACGGTTTTATGAATGTTGTAAGTACCTGGACCAGAACCGTTCTCTGCAGCATCACCACCAGTTTTTTGGTTAAAGACATAGTTTTCAAAGAACCAGACACCTCTCGAGAATAAACCTGCTGAAATCAAGTAAAGGATAGCAGTTGAGATACAGAGGAAAATCTGCAAGGAGATGGATGAACCACCGTAATACATGAATCCACCAACAAGTAGACCTGCAAGTAAACCACACACCACAGGCAATGGGAAAGATTTTGCTGGAGATCCGATACCGACACCACCAACGAAAACGACAGCCTCGAGACCCTCTCTTAATGTGGTGATGAAAGGTAAAATGAACATTGAGTATCTTTTCATGATGTAACCACACTTGAGTCTATCACTTTTCTTATCAGGTGGACTAATCAAGGATTTGGCGATCTTAACTCTCCATTTTGCTTGCATCTTATTGATTCTCAACATGGCAACCCCCATACCGGTAATCAAAACAGTTGCAATTATACACATGATACCTTCATATAAATCTTCAGTTCTTGTCCAAATATCATTTTTGAGAGAATAATATGCACCAATAAAGGCACCTCCAATAGCAATACAGATGAAAATACCAGCAAATGCACCAAACCAGATTTGTCTAACAAGCTGCTTCGTAACTTGTGGACTTTTGTTACCAATACTTTGTTTAACGAATGCTAGTAAGACAGAAATGACAATGACTGCTTCTAAGGCCTCTCTGAAGACCACAAAGAATATTTGAATATTAAAAATGTCGTTCATGGTGAGTAATGTATCTGAACGTGGGAGCTCTGATGTTTTGAATCAGTATTCGTTTGTAGAAAGCCTATATCTGCGTGGTAGCCAAAATTAGAGCAATAAGACAATAGTGAGTGTGAATGACTTGACTATAACAATGTCAGAGTGATATGCTTATAGTGGCCCGTCTAACTAAAAGAGGGAGCCGGTGAACAGGGGAGCAGGGGAGCAGAAAAGCAGAATGGTTGAGTGACAGAATTTATACTGATGTGGAGTTATTGAAGTCGTCGATATAATCAAGAAAAAGATAGTCTGTTTTTTTTTCAACGTCTGTAGGCATAAATTGGGCGATATTCATTGTTCGCCAATTCGGGGTCTGTTTCCTGTCTCCTCCAATTTATTGTCAAACCCCAGCACCCAGCACCCTGAACCCCCACACGCAAAAACTGTGGGTTAACTAGCACCTACCACCGCTAGCTATTACCATATACGTAACATAACGGTATAACTCATAGGTTTGCTCCTACTTATACTCCACTTACTAACGTCTTCGGCCTTGTTCTTCGTTGTCCAAGCTGTTCTTTGCAGTCGCCGACACCCCGGTTATAAACATAGACTACGGATGCTCTTGTATGAGCAAATATTTGAGGGCTTCCCTTCATCCGTTACCTGCATTACCCGGTCGATAAAGCGGCAGTTGTCCTCAATTTAGTGTGCCCTACGAATCGAGCTCGTCCTTAACGTCTGCTCTCTACATCAAATTTGTGACATTCGGAGTTGGACATCGCTGTTCGGAGTTCAAGAGTTCACGCTGCCAGACACCGCCATGTACTGCTCCCAGTAATAATGCATGTGTGGAGAGACCCTGAACCCTGAGGACTCCACTAGCCTTCAGAGTGCGTGATCTTCTTCCAATGGCACATGAATAAACTGTCAGCCGATTGCTCTCGTCCGATATTACCGACAGATGAAAAAAAACCGACCTGTTTCCGAGTCGAACCAGCGCAATAGGCGGCTCAGCTTATCATCGCGTTGCCTGACGATACTTTGCGCCCCTGCATGGCAACAATCGGATCGTTTCGTTTCGCAAAGAACGGGACAGGCGTGGCCTGACCAATATAATCATTGTACTTGGTGAATATACTTAAAGCGCTTGCAATCCACAGCCCCGCCGAAACTTACCGTAACGGAACCTAGCTGTACTGTGAAAGTGGAAGAAGAATCAGAATCAAACCACACCAACCCGTCCATCAATTGTCACCCACAATGGAAAATATTGACACCACCCTAGAGAGCTCCTCATTTACCACACCGAATCCTGCGACTACAGTAGTTGGCAGCGGTACTCCAAGCACAACCGACTTATTAAGTTATCAATTTCCAGATTCTACAGAAATCATTGGTGATAGATATGGTAAGTTCGTCAATCTAATCAGCACGTTCTCGGACTTTGCAAGTGGTTACGAGAACATTGCGTTAGCCTCCGTCAAACAATACGAAATTTTGAATGATCATGTCACGACACACATGCCAGTTTTTGAATCCACTCAAGGTAATTCTGGACTCAATGAAGTGAGTGGTTCACAGAAAGTAAATATTCCGGAATCGACACCTCCACCTTCCTCGCCGACGACTCAAGCAACAGAAATTTCCACTCCGGAAGGCCCTGCGGATTTGAACGTTTTCTTAGCATTGATGAGGAAGACTATGGGTGAAGATTACACACGTACTTTGGATTTTAAGACCAAGGTTGAAGCAGAAATTTTGCCTGATCTCAAGCAGTTAGCACAGCAAGTTGAGAAAACTCGAAAGGAGTTCATCTCTTCGGCATCTTCTGCTGGCAAAGATCTGGCGAAGCTTAGGGAAGCATCGGCAAAGGCTTGCCAACAGCTTGATTTGTCGGTTCAAGAATATGAACGCGGTATTCAAATGAAGAGCAGAAATGAGTACAAAAAGGATCCTTACTTAGTTAAGAGAAATCTATTGAGAGATGCCGTTCTACAAGTGAAAGCCGAAAACAACCGTATTGAATTCTTGGCGAATTGTGAAACGGGTCTAAGATCAACCGAGGCGAGAATCATACTTGAACTCAAGAGGATCTTTTCACTTTTAGCACAATATATATCACTCATCTATGGAGCTAACAACCAAAGTTTCCTCCAACTCAACAATACTTTGAATAATGTCTCTGACGATGTCGAATGGAATAATTTCTTACAAAAGAACGGTGCATTCTTAGTCACTTCTGAGCCGGGTGGAGATGGAGTTAATACCGAGCTAACTAAGACATTGAGTAATATGTCTCTCAATTCTCAGGGCAAGCCTCACATTGTTGCGGACAATCCATACAAGCGTGACCTGGCCAACGTGACGTTCCGCAACAGTACACATCCAAGTACTAAGCCACTTTTGGAAGGTGTCTTACAACGTAAGGAATCAACCCTTGGTTTAAACAAGTCTTATCATTCATATTATTTTGTCATCTCACCTGCAGGTTATTTCTATGGTTTCCCATCTAGAAGTATCGATTCCAATCAACCTAATTTGGTTTTGTACATTCCTGACTGTCAGACCAAAAATATGGGCAATGATGCATCCGGTGGATTCAAGTTTTCATTGAGAGGTAAGGATGCATCTGGCCTGGCATTGAAGAAGAGCACTTATACATTTAAGGCGAGCTCTGCAGAGGATTACAACGTTTGGTGGAATGCAATCTCAACGCACGCTAGCCCCGCTCACTCAGCAGGTACCATTATTAGTGACGATTCTGATGCAGAGTAGCTAACTGATAAGGTTTAGATGCTTCAGGGATGTAACATTATATCTGCAATGTATAGTTCATTTAATCAATCTCAAAAGACAGTTGGTTGGCAGTTTCAATGATGAAATAAATTATATTAAGACAAGTAGTTACACATTAGAAGTAGAGTAGAGTAGAGTAGAGAAAATGAGAGTAAAGAAATGTAATTTAAAGTGAGAGAAGTTAAACTAAACGGAGTTGAAAGGAATGAAAGTGATAGAAGAGGGGAAAAAAAAGGGGAAATCTGAATGTAATCAAGATAAGTCAAGCTGTTTAATTTCTGGAACCAACAACACCACCAACGACACCACCGACAATTGCACAGATTAATACAACAACAACCCAGAATAAAATCCATCTCCATTTTCTACCCTTCTTAGCATGATCTCTGGCCTTGATGACATTGGCATCACCGCGTTCCATTTGAGTTTGAGCGATTTCAATATTCTTGTTAGCAGTATTGAGCATTTCATCCTGTTGGAAGACCAAGTCTTGAAGATCATTCAATAGGGCATTCAATTCGGATGTTAGTTGAACTGCACGTAGAACTTCTTGATGTCTCGTTTTCACTTCATCCAACACTGCAATGGCTTCACCTTTACGGTTGGCAGACTGGATGGCTTGGTCAAAAACGTGTTCGTCACCAATGGAATCAACAAACTGGTAAGCTTGATCATAAGTTGCATCAGGGTTCACAATTTGATATTGTTCAATGGCTCTGTTTTGATTTGATTCCTTATAGTTATCATCAACTTTGGCAAATCTTTGAATTGCATTACGGAATTGGTTACGAATGTTTTCAACTTGTTGTTCCTTATCCTTGTCACCATTACAAGATTTGAATAAATCTTCCAATCTAGGCTTAATTTCAGAACCTTGGGTATCTCTTAAATTGGCAGTAGTATTGTCAATTTGGGCCTTAACTGCATTAAGTTCTTCCGCACTGACAGCATTTAGAGCACTCACTTGTAACGTCTCTAATTGGTTAATGAGACCATTATAATCAGCAATATCATCCTTTAAAGTTTGAATTTTAGAGAAAAAGTCCTGTCCTGAGAAATCCGTTGCAGCATGATTGGTGGTATTGTTATAAGCGTTCATCTCATATTCCTCATTTGAATTAGCATTAGCATATGGGTTGTTGGATGTATATGGGTTATCATTAGCTTGCGCGTATGGGTTCTCATCGTTGGCATAAGGATTGTAACTCATTATGTGACTGATTTAATTTAACTTTTTGGTATCGAAGATATTTGAATCTTCTGAACGGAAACTGGTATATAATATAGCCTTTATGAATTTGCTAAATGTACACAATAGAGGCTGGTAAAGGGTCTCCAATTGGTAGTTGTTGATGGGGAAAGATTAGTGTAGTTTGGTAATCGAGGGTCGCAAGTTGTATCTAGCGGATGGTAGCCTGTACGATGATACTGGGCCGTGTGCGGGTGCTAATATGACGAGCAGCGCAAAGCGGAGGACGGGTTGGGCAGAAAAGCTCGATAGTCTGGGTGCTGGGTACTGGATGCTGGATGCTCTCATGGGATACGAGAAATTTGAGAAGTTGAGAAATGGAGAGACGGGAAACCTGTCCGATTGGGAAACCAAAACAAAGAGAGCCACCCGTGCACCGCAAAAATATCGTCCAGGAGTCACGAGCCCAAACTATCTAAAATCCAGCGCTGAGAGCTGAGAGCTGAGCCCCGAAACTAAACGGAAATCGTCAGACCATCGGTGGTGGAGGAAGGAGGAAGCATGATTTTTTCAGGCAAGCTGGATTCTGGATTCTCGATATGTAGGACACAAGTGGTCCGGGTGCTCGTATCTGTGCTGGGTGTGTTCTTTTCCTTCCTCAGAAGCAAGGGATTCGCAGTGTTAGACACGCAAGCACTACCGCACACTATAGAAGATGACAGTCAAGAGATCGACGAAAGAGGCAGCACCTCAGTCTACGCCAGTCTTGAGGAAGAAGAAAATCTCCATCAGGCAAACTCCGGAGGAAGCTGCACAAGCCGTGAAATATTTCCAACCTCACGTCTTTGAACCTTCCTTCACCTCACAAATCAAGCAAAGTATTATAGACTCACAGCCTTATCGTTGGGGTACCATCAAAAACCTCATCGATGATGATCTTTTGAGAAATGTCAGAAAGGAAATTATGTCCGAGATTGAATTCACTAGAAAGGAAACTGACATTTATAAGATTTTCCAATCCGGAGATTTGGCTAACTTGTCAGCAATGCCTGATGAACTACTCCAGCGTTTACCAAGTGTCTACAAGTTGCGTTCCGCTATATATTCTGACACATTCAGGAATTTTATGTCCGAGGTTACTGGTTGTGGTGACCTAAGTGGTGTTAAGGCCGATCTCTCCATTCAACTGTATACCAAGGGATGTCATTTACTCACTCATGACGATGTTATCGGCTCTAGAAGAGTTTCCTTTATCTTATACATGCCAGATCCTGACACTAAATGGAAATCACATTATGGTGGTGGTCTTCAATTATTTGATTCCTTAGTCCCTAACGTCCCCAAGTCTGACGTGCATTCTAAGTTGGTGCCAGAATTCAACCAGATTGCATTTTTCCAAGTGCAACCGGGACTTTCCTTCCATGCTGTTGAAGAAGTGAAAGTTGATAGGCAAAGATTATCCTTACAAGGTTGGTTCCATATTCCCCAAAAGGGTGAAAAGGGTTTTATCCCCGGAGAACAAGAGAGGACTGAGAGGAAATCAACCTTACAACAACTCGAGTCTAAGGAATTGAGAGAATATGATTTCCCCAAACTTAAGTTATCGAAGATCTCCAAACCCGTCTCTGTGCAAGACTCTTCCTTAACCGCGCTCGATATCGATTACCTCTCCAAATTTATCAACCCATCATTATTGACGGTTGAATCCATTACTAAACTCTCCAACATATTCAATGAAGAGTCTGTCGTCGATATTCTCTCCTTCTTGAATAAGGATTATGAATCGATCTTCAGAAAACAGATGAAAAACGTAGAGATGAATGAGTTCCCACCAATGCCAACTTCAGAAGAGGCAGTTTCCCTTCAATATCCATGGAAACTGGCAATGCCATCTCACAAGCAGAGATACATGTACATGGATGGCACTGAACGAGAAGACATCTCCAGCCCAGAAAGCATTGCTGTCGTCAATCAAGCTGAAGATACCTCTAACAACTCCAACTTCAAGTTGACTGCTGAGGTATTACGCTTGAAAAATCAAATTACAGATGCTGAATATGAGCAGAGCATATCCGAAAATCCAAACTCTGTAAGAAATTTGGAAATTAGTGCCAAACTATGTGATCTCGGCTCTATGTTGAAAAGTAGATCATTCCGTAAGTGGCTCACTGAAATTACTAAGTTGAAACTCATGAAGCAGCAGGCTATTGTCAGAAGGTTTAGACCCGGTAGCGATTTCATTTTGGCTACCAAAAATACTAAGGACGAGGATGATGATACAACTGATTCATCAGCTGATTTTATGGATGGTTTGTTGGAAGCTACGCTCAATTTGACCCCAACTCAGGGCTGGGAGTCTGGAGAATGGGGTGGTTATGAACTATGCCTCATTGATGATGAGGAAGATGACGCAAAGAAGAATAAACCAATTGCAGTTCCGACTAAGATGGGGAAATCAGAGTCAGGTGTTGAGCTAAATGAGGACGAAGCCGCAATTTACCGAACTGCCGATCAGGACAGTGTCGTCTATGAGGGCCAGGCAAGTTGGAACAAGTTTTCCTTGATGTTCAGGGATCCATCTGTTTTAAAGTTTGTCAAGTATGTTAGTTTCGAGGCGCCTGGTAGTAGGTGGGATATCAACTGTTCTTGGAAATGTGTAGATCAGAACGCTGAGGAAGATGACGCCGATGAAGATGAGTGATCAGATAGAAGATATACATTTTATACAACTATAGAACTTGAACCTATAACCAGTTAGTTAGTTGGTTATTTCTGGGATCTAGATTGAAGAGATTTAGTATGTATCATCGTTGGTTAGGCGGTATAGCGTACCTGATATCACTGTACCGGCGCCAATTATCTTCAAGAACCGATGCCACGAATTAAATTGTAGAAGCGATCCATCTACTCCATACTCCAAGCAAATTGAAGCACGAGAAATTAAATGGGCCTAAAATTATGATCAAGCATGTATGCACATGCAGATACATTAATCGTGTGGTAAAACATAGGTATGTCTTAAGGCGCTCTAGATCTCCTATAATCGGATCATAAAAGCCTACATGAACAATCCATGTTCAATCAAACAATTCGTATTTTACGATCAGCCTATAAAGTGATTGCTATGACGTTAACGAACTAACAGTTTTAGTTCACCAATTCGGAACGACCGGTGCATGCAGTTTTTAGGTGTATGTAAGTTGCTGCTATTCATATTAATAGTCGTTTCGATCCTGGATCCAGACTTCATAAAGCTAGCTATAGGTCCGATAATGCAGTAATGCAGGCCGAGCCCCGCGTTCTCTCACTATTTTCTCTGATAAGCAGGTATTATCACATGAAAGTTTCATATGCATGATACAGCCGTTTACGATAATATAGCTCTAGCCAGCTAGCGATATAGATTTAGAGCTAGAGATAGCCATATAGTGTTAAAACTTGAACTGCGCACGCATGCAGCTATATAATATAGTGTATGAAATTGTACTATTACAAACTTGCACATGTGTGTGTGGGCATGCACATGTTTATAATAAACTTCCCCGGACTCCATATGTGTAGTACAAACTGTTGTACAGATTTTAGGGGATGTCAGTACGTCAATTCGATGTTCCGCTGCAGTTGAATACAGACATGTTGCTATGCATGGCCGATTTGACATACCTAACGGCATATAATTAATGACCCACACATTTGTGCACGTATCAAAGCAGATCTGTATTGTACCGAACTGCTCACAAATTTATCTTATTGCGAGAACTCCGGATATAAATTGGCTAGGGTCCCCGGTTTCTGGTGCCGCGGAGTCATGTACTTCAGATCCTTTTAATGCTCCAATTAATCGTACCACTAATTCTGCCAGTTTTTAACCCCACACATTGGGCCACAGCGCTATACGCTGCGCGCCGGGGCCTAGGGAATTTTTCGAAGGGACTGCCTCCATGCAATACATGCGGCTGCGTGTGTTTAGTTAATTTGGTATAGCCGGTGTTATTATCGAGTAGTACTAGTCGCATCAGTGAGCTTGGCTCTGTTCTCTACATTCGTTCTTGGAGTTCCATACTCCATCAAGAGAGTGGACTTGATATCCTCCCTTTTCCACTACGAGGTTCACTGGCGTTCTCACTTTCCACAATGGGTAATTGTAGCGAATCATCTCCAGCACCTTTTCTCTCCTCAGATCGACTGCGTGGACCTATACTTTATTATTATCATCCTCACTGGGACGTATAGGCACCACTCAGATGTACTGGAACCATAAATTTTGATGTATTTACATCGATCGATTGTACCTACTTCTTTTTAGTTACAAAAGGAGTAAAAGCAGGTTCTTTCTACTGGTAGGCGTAGACAAAGAAATGCATACTCAGAAAACCGGGGTATTGTGCCAAAAAAGAGAATTAAATAAAGGATAGTAATGGGCTAAACTAGACAGGACTAATCTGGTCTGATCGAAAGAAATAAATTAGTTTTTGGTCAGGTGTGTTTCTTAGCCGTAAACGAGTTGAAGTGAACTGTAAAAGAAGGAGTAAGGGTAAAAACAAAACAAAACAAAACAAAACATGGCAAGAGTAGAGCAGAACAAAAGGGAAAGTAAAACGCAATGTGAATTTAGTGTTGTGAGCCTAAGTTCTGATGTGCCTGCTGCAAAGGACGGTATTAGAAAGCAGATACATCCAGTATCTCTGCTCGATTGATTATAGACCAAAAATCTCATAGTAGGTCCTTAATTTCCAATTGCTTCCTCAATTGACTGATTTCTGCATCCTTTTTATGACACTCATCCTTCAGTATCAAAAGATATTCAGTGACCAAATCTAAAATCTTCGATTTGTTCAATTTCTTTGATGTATTCTCGTCATTCTCGAATTCGTCCAAACATGGATTCTTGAGAGCTTTAGCATGATCAATTTCAAAAGCTACACCATCTTCGGACATCCAAGGTACCAGCTTTTGCAAACTAGCAATTTTAGAATTGATGTTAATTCTGTATTTTCTTTCAATCTTGTTGTGTGCTTTTCTTTGCACTAGCGTCATTGGCTTTTTTACTCTCTTTTTTGTCGCTGGCTTTTTCGCTGTTGTTGTGCCTTGCCTTTTAGTACTGGATGCTGCCATTATTGTTGTTGTAGCCGTCGCTACCGTCGTTGGCGTTGATGCGTCCACTTGTTGCCGTTGGTCATCAAAGGGGATATTTTCGTTTCCATCCTCTTCAGAGCCAGAGATAGATGTTGAGGTGGACAAGGCAACCGGTACAGGTACCGCTTGCGCTGGATAACTGCGTGAAGATGACGTTAGACAGTAGTTGTCTTCATTGATTGCATAGTTGCTTGTCTTAGGGCAGTGATCAGACATCACATGTGCTGCAGCCGTGGGAGATACGCCCGAACTTGATGGCGAGTACGCAAGAGATGCGTGCTGGTCTAGCAGCAGCGGCTGGTTCAAGTGAACATTAACCGTATCGCCATCTTTGCCATTGATGTTATTGCTCTGTCGGGTGTTGCTACAGTTATAGCTGTAAGGATTGGTGTGCAGTGCCAACATGTCAATGTTGTCCAAATATTGCTGTTCATTTGTAGCACTTGAAGAAATGGAAGATGCTGCACTCTGTGGCGCTGAAAAGGTGTCATTCATATCGGTGTGGAAATCTTCGGACCAGGAAGCAGGTGCTTGTGGGTCGGAAAGCATGCCATATAAACCTGTAAACATATTATTAGAGTATTGGGGGGTATTGGTGGGGTATTGGTCTGGGTATGAGTGCGGGTATGCTGGTATGCGGGTACCTCTTTGTTATTGAGGGAACAGGGGGTGCAATAATACAATGAAACTCTGTGACAGCTAAAACGTGTTGCCTATATTCATATACTGTGTGCCGGGAGGGAGAGCAGACTCGAATCCATTTAAATACCCGGCACCGACGCTAGCAACCACACACGTTTCGATTGATTTGGGCCATCCGGTCGCATACAGCACGTATTCATGAAAGCCGATAAACGTCTGGCTGCATCTAGAGAGTTCGTAAGAAGAAGAAATAGACTTTCGCCGTGCCGAGCCCCAGGATATTAATATTGCATGCATGCATATTATGCACAAGCTAGTGTGCACGGCTGAGTCTAGTTTATAAGCTGCGCTGCTATATTAAAATGCTCTATAATTGTTGAGTACATGCATGCATGTGCGGGATCTAAAAACCCATAAATTATAGGCGAATTAATATAGCTTATTCCACCATGTGAAGACTACATCCAAAATTGTTTTTGGGCTAGTATACCGGGTGGGAGTCTATATAGGGCCTCTGCATATATATTGATTGAAGAGCTGCGCCGAGAGCTCCCCGGGCAGCTTACATAATTGCATCTATACAATCCAAGGGCTGTTCATTTGAGCTTGCTGTCCGATGATACACACATGTGTGTTATATTATGATGGTGATGAGGCCAATGCCCTTCACGGCCAATATTGCTTAGCCGGACTCTCCGAATGAGTGGCCCTATATGTTTTCAGTTATATCAATATGCATGTGTGCATGTGGTCTCTCATGGGTTAAGCCGATCCTTATTGTGTTTTAATGTATGCACATGCAAAGTCGACATCGCCGGATTTATGAAGGAATTATAAGATTTAGGGCACATTGTTACGGAGTCTTTGATTTGTGCAACAACCCGAAGTACTGTAACTAACTTATAGCCGCCACGTAGATCATATCATACCTCATACTATTTAAGCTTGTATGTCCTATATGTCTAGAACATTTATAGCATACAGGGCCGTGCTGGGGCTACCTGGAGATCCAGATCATGTAAAGAAGTACCCGGTTTGTCGGAAACAATATTTAATATCTAAACTGAGGCCATATCCGTACTAATGGAATTGGTACTGGAAGTTACTAAACATATCAAATATTCAGGTTGGTGCAACTTGAAAATCTCCATGGAAGTTAGCATGGTAGCAAGAGCTACGGATAAATCAAGGTCCTGATGTAATTATGTGGATAACAAGTAGATCGAAAACACACAATTAGTATAGCGATGAGCTAGATCACAAACTACAGTGATCTACTAATCGTATATACGTTGAGTATAGATTTATTCTACAACTATAGTGCACTAGCTTATTGGAAACCATAAATAGAAGCAAGAACGGCTTGTACTGCTGTCAATTTCTAGGCCCATCAATTGAAGATATATGCATGCAAATGATAAGGTATTTAGATGAGGAGAATTGAAGTAAGCTGAGTGAAATTCGCTACACTTACCGAATGAGGTCATTTATGAGCATACTTAGTAACGCTAGTGAATTTCTTAGCTATCGGAAGTAAATATATCAGTGACGAGGGATCCATGGAACTACACATGTTATGTATAAAGCCTCCGATTGGTATACGGAAAAAGCAGCGAAATAAGAGCTAAACTCATTGATAGTAAACTATCACTCCTCAAAAACATTGCTAACAACTCAAAACTCAACAAAATTTCACCAATATATACAGTATATATGAGGTATATAGACAATTCTCAAGCTCGAGATCAAACTAGTTTAACATTCCAAGCTTAAGTGATTCCCATATGCATGTTAACTACCACATGTTCCAATCCTTCTCATCAAATTCTTCTTGTTATACAGAAACAATATCTCAAGAGTTCACTTTCAATGAATCACGCAGCATTTGCACGCAATCCAATGGGTTGATAATGGGGCTTTAGAAGCAAGCAATAAAGTGCTGGAAATATATTTGCAGATTTTAGTCAATCATAATTTGCTCTAAGGTACCAGTAGGTACATAAGCTGTTTTTATATCCAAAGTTTCACGTCTCACTAAACCTGGCCATTCTAGACTTCAGTGTGCGTATATATATACGTTCGCCGGATTAACTAACTTCATCACCGTCCATATGGTCAACGATATAACCACTTGTTCTTGCAAACAGTAGTACCCGATAGGTAATAAAGACACCGATGTGATGAGCCATTCTCCAAAGAATATTTTTACAACCCATTGACAAGATAGTTCCTTGTGCGAGCTTCTGCATATGGTTTCAATTCTAAAATCTGACGCTGGAGGAGTCTAACGATTACGTATGTATATCCATCAGCAAGGGATGCAATGAGCCAGTCTAGGGCAGCTGCAGTACAGCTTCTAAATAACTATTTTGTCGATTTCTAGCTGGGCAACTGCTCTAAATGCGCACACGTTAGTAGTAATATCCACAAATTGTTGTGATTTATGTTTGACCTTCTCGCGTGATACCTAATACTCTCGTTGGTGGATTTCAGCTCACTGTCTCTTTTGTCGATTATAAGTTGAGATGACACCCGTTTCTTCTCCTACCTTGGGCGCTCGTTGACTCGGAGTCGAATCAGAGTTTTTGCACATAACGCAGAAGCTGGTAACGTAAATGGAGACTTAGTAGGTGCAAATCTTAGTGTATAAACATGAGCACGGAGATCTAGTTATAAAGTATAAGTAAACCAACATTTTCAACAATATATCATAGCCTCGATATAGTTACCCTTCTTTTCGAAATCTCTAGAGCAAGTTTATGCTAACTGTTGCTCATCGTTACAGATACTTGTTGTCTGTCAAAGTGTAACATAAACTTAGAAACTATGGTTTAGATCGTGGGTAAGAAACAAGATGTTAAGTGAAGAATACATAGATAATATCATCTGGGTTGACTGTTTGATGTATGATCTGTCGTCAAACATTATATACTACACTAGCGTGCAAGGTAATTAATTTTTGCTACGACCATCCCTTAGATTTTCAGAATATGGATTTCAACATGAGGCTCCAAAAAAGCTTATACAGTTCAGAATAAATCACTAGGTACGTGCATACTAAGCTAAATAGCGCACATCGCGTATTTATAAGTATCCTCAATCAATAGGATTAGAGATAGGTAATAACCGTGCTACAAATAATTCATGGAATGTAGTATATTTGGTTTGGCAACTCCGGATTATAATATTGTTTACGCGTCCGGTGTTAAGCCTAAAGTCTCGTCGGGGCTGTATATAAATTGTCCATGCCCAGCTTACACCGGGATAGTGCAAAACTGCAAACTATTGGCAGCATGCTAAGATAGCTACGTTGAAACGTGTTTGAATGGTAGCTTTTTACAGATTTCCAAGGTATATGTGTACTACATGGGCTGGCTCCGAGTCTCGTAAATCAGCATAATTGCCGGACCCATAACGACCGTCGATCAGATCGCGCGCGCGTGCCCCGTAATTAATTAGTTAAGAGTTAATTCATGTAGATCTACGCGCGAGGTAGCAAATTGCTGTTCTTGGTCCTTCTAGCATGATCCGATCACGAAAAGCTTTCTACATGCATGTGATTAATCAAAGACATCTGTTACCTTCTCATATTGCCTTGAGCTGCTAATGTTACCGTAGCTGAATATAAAGATAATATCCTCAAAAGATAGTGAAGATTGATGAGTAATTGGTTATTTCGTAAGCTCATCTATCCGAACTCCGGACATATTTTCGCCTCACAACAGCATCGCCCGAAAACCGACACAAAATATAAAATATAGGAGCCACCATCATAACGCTAATGAACTAATGTCAGCAGCATGCAATGATTCCGTCATTTTCAAGTTAGCTGGCACATGATGTGAAAACAAAATCAAGCACCCGAAAGGCATTTCATAAACCTGAAATTTCCAGACTACTCCATCCTTAAACACTGATATGTAATACTGACTCCAGTCATGACCAGCAATTACGTCTGCCTACGCCATTTCATCCGATTCAATTTGTTACTCAAGGAAACTCCTCAATTCGGATAAACTTCACATAGCAACGGCTTCCGTTTGTAAAACCTTCATTTTAAGATTCCTCCATGGGCAATCGAGTACTAACTTTTGACGACGTGTACGCTCCCACAATATATGGAAAACGGAGATATATCAACTCATCGCAATATTCGCCGTAACCATATAGACATTGAAACTGTGAGCAAATTCAAAATATAATTTGCAAAAACCGATCACTCACAAATTGTACACAAGAGAATGAATTAGATATATGATAGGTCAATGTACCACAGCTGCAGTTGAATTTTGGCTCCAGCAAAAGACTAAAACACCGGAGTTCCTATATTGTAGTTTTTTTCAGTTTAACGCGAGAGGCAACATTGAACTATCTCACATGGTCAACCGTGAAAGCACGAAGATCATTGTGACGTTAATATCAAGCGGTCGTGGTATTGGCGTTGAACCTTATGTGTGTACTGTTACACTTTCTAACAGCAGTATGTCTAGTGTCTAGGAATTCGACATATCACTTGCTTCCGGCAATCGAAATTAAGTGCATCTATACAAGAAATCATAGAATTAGTGGCTAAATAGCTGATGTGCCATGGAGTAATAGGCTACATTATAATATAGTTCCTCAAGAATTGTCCTCAAGAGATTTAGGAAACGACAAGCATACCGAGTACCAAGCCCTTAAATATGGGATGATGTTGTTGGCTTTGCCGAATAGAAAATAGAGCAGCATACTAATTTATTGCACACATATAATGCGAATAGTTTTTGTTTTAAAAAAACGACAGTCTTGTAAAGTCGACTCGATTTCCTCCTCGTAGATTATGTAGGCGCGGTTGTATAGCCAGTCAGACCTGACTTTATTACAGGCGGTGATTTATTAAGTAAAACGATTTGAGGAAAAAAAAAATGCCTAAAAATTCAGAAAAATAAAAAATTGTGGTTGATGACTGAAATTTACTAAAATTGAAAAATGAAATGAAAGACTCAATCTCATCGGCAGTAATGGTGAACAAAGTTATATGCTACAGTTGTCGTTTGTGCCGTTGAACAGTCAGAACGATCCACAAGCATACGCATTCAAGCAGTTATATTTGCTATCAGCGACATAGCATCGTGAATTGTTTCCTCAGATAAGTGTATGTATCATCAGTTTTCTTCTTCAATAAAGAGATTTCTGACTTTCAATACCGCTAAACGTACACACTTCTTATCAAATTTCAAAACTCCTTTCAACCACATCGCAAGGAGAAGTATACACATACCAGCATCAGCAGCAGCTATAAACAAATTAAAATCGGGCAGTATGCAAGCATTAACTGAGAGTTTACAAAAATTGGACTTGGCAATCCCAAGTCCTGTCGAAGGTTCTTACCCAGAATCTAACACCGTTGACCTTTGCAGAAATTACATCACTGAGCAACTTTCAGCATTATCCGGTGTCGACAAGAAGCTCATCTACCCAGCACTTGAATGGTGCCAAGTCTTAGAAAAGGGTGATTTACTTTTACCATTACCAAGATTAAGATTAAAGGGTGATTTAGAGGCTTTAGCAGTTGAATACGCTGAGAAATTCCCACTTGGTGGCTACATCGACCGTGTCGTTCCACAGGGTAAGTTCTTGCAATTTTATTTCGATACCAAGTTCTTATTGAAGTACGTCACCAAGGACGTTTTAGAAAGAACTATCGATTATGGTTCCGCTCCATTAGGTGAGAACAAGACCATCATTGTCGAGTTCTCCTCTCCAAACATTGCAAAGCCTTTCCATGCAGGTCATTTAAGATCTACCATTATTGGTGGTTTCTTAGCTAACTTGCACGAGAAGTTAGGATGGAAGGTTATCAGAATCAACTATCTCGGTGATTGGGGTAAGCAATTCGGTGTTTTGGCCGTTGGTTTCAGAAAATATGGTTCTGAGGCTGAATTAGAAGCTAACCCAATTCAACATTTATTCGATGTTTACGTTAATATTAACAGAGATATCAAGGCTCAAGAGGAGGAAGCAGAAGCAAAGGGTGAAACTCTTGACCCAGAAACCAGCATCGACGGTGAGGCAAGAGCATTCTTCAAGGGAATGGAAAACGGTGACGAGGAAGCTTTGAGATTATGGAAGAAGTTCAGAGAATTATCCATTGAGAAGTATATTGGTACTTATGCAAGATTGAACATCAAATATGACGTTTACTCTGGTGAATCTCAAGTCTCTCCAAAGAAGATGAAAGAAGTTGTTGAAGTCTTGGAAGAAAAGAAGATGATCACCGAAGACAGAGGTGCTCTGTTGATTGACTTCAAAAACCTCGGCCAAAAGAAGCTTGGTAAGGTCTTGGTTCAAAAGACTGATGGTACCTCCTTGTACATCACCAGAGATTTGGGTGCAGCTATTGAAAGAAAGGAAACATACAATTTCGACAAGATGATTTACGTTATCGCTTCCCAACAAGACTTGCACACCAAGCAATTTTTCACTGCTTTGGATATGATGGGACACAAGTGGGCAAAGGATTTGACTCACGTCAACTTTGGTATGGTTTTGGGTATGTCCACCAGAAAGGGTACTGTTGTTTTCCTTGATGACATTTTAGAAGCTGTCAAGGCAAAGATGCTTGAAATCATGCAAAACAACGCTGAGAAGTTTGCCCAAGTCGAGGATCCAGAAAAGGTTGCAGACTTGGTCGGTATCTCTGCAGTTATGATACAGGATATGCAAGCTAAGAGAATTAACAACTATGAATTTGGTTGGGATAGAATGTTGTCCTCTGAGGGTGATACCGGACCTTACTTACAATACGCGCACTCCAGATTGAGATCCATTCAAAGAAGCGCTGACGTTCCTGATGAAGAATTGATTGAAGCTGACTTATCAATGGATAATGTGTGTGGCACTTTAGAGAAGCTCAAGGCAATGAACCTTTCTGAAGAGGAATTTGAGAAGAAGTCCAAGCTCTTAGAGTCACAACTTGAGAAGACTAAGAACCTCGTCAGAATCATGGCTTCTTATCCAGACACTTTGCGTTATGCATCCAAGAACTACGAACCATCAACCATCGTTACTTACTTGTTCAAGCTTGCCCACCAATTCTCCTCTACTTACAAGGTGTTACGTGTCATTGGTGAAGATAGAGAAATCATGGTTGCGAGATTGGCATTGTTCTCTGCCGTTAGACAGATCTTGCACAATGGTATGACTTTACTCGGTATCACTCCTGTCGAGAGAATGTAAGAGCCCGCTATGTAACTAACTTACCTGTATACTCTTAAATCTCCTGCCTTCTTGTAAATTGTCGCTGGTCTATGACCTTTGACCACGATGACAAATTGCCGGTGATAGGCGTTAGTAAGCTGACCACTGACCCCGGGAATTTTGCGAATTCCCGATCCGTGAACGGTACGAACGGTGAATTTTCCACTTTGGACCACAATTCTCTACTGGGGTAGGTCACCTCGAGAAATCTGGAGAGACGAAAGACGGGAGCATAAGACGCCGACTGTGTGCTCATTTCCGGAGTCAGAAAGAAGCTTAAGTCACTCTTTGCTTGGGCCTCTGTTTATCTCATATACTTTCCATATAGAAGACCTGCAAAACTGTACAAATATGACCACTTTCACCCCAATTCCAGAAGCCCTTGAAGCCATCAAAAATGGTGAATTTCTTGTTGTGATGGATGACGAAGATAGAGAGAATGAAGGCGATTTGATCATTGCAGCTGAAAAGGTCGATACTGCTAAGATGGCTTTCTTGGTTAAGCACAGTTCCGGTTATGTGTGTGCACCGCTATCTACGGAACTTGCAGATAAGCTCGAATTACCCTTGATGATTCCAGAAGATCAAATGACTGATAGACACGGCACTGCATACACTGTTACTGTTGACTATGCAGACGGTACTACCACCGGTATAAGTGCACATGATAGAGCATTAACTGTGAGAAAGCTCGCTGATGCAACTAGTAAGCCTTCCGACTTCCTCAGACCAGGGCACATATGTCCATTAAGAGCGAGACCAGGTCTTTTGAGAGAAAGACCGGGACATACCGAGGCAGGTGTGCATTTATGTCAACTCGCTGGTATGCAGCCCGCGGCAACCATCTGTGAACTTGTCAGAGAGGACGATGGATTGATGATGCGCCTTCCTGACTGCCAGGAGTTCGCAAAGAAGCACGGTATCAAGATCGTCACCATCAAGGATGTGATTGCATATCTTGACGCTAACAACCTTTGATCGTCCATCTCTCGGTTTTTGGCTTCTGACACTCGCTGCCATCTATACGTAGCATGTATATTGTACGTTCGTACGTTCCCCTTGTTGGGCTATGCTAGAATGATTAATGTTTACTGAACCCGACCCCGATTACGCTAAAGTCAAAGCTAGGAACTAGGAACCGTCGAGTAGCGAGAAGCTGGAGATTTGATAGCTGACCACCAATCGCCACGCATTGAAGCAAGGCACTCCTTCCTCTTTATCTCATTCTAAGACCAAATTGCCTACCCTTGTACCACAAATCAAGCAAACGAACATGAACCGTTTATTTGGAACAAAAAGCAAAGTGCCCAAGCCAACTTTGGATGATGCAATGGGCAACATTGACGATAGAGTTGCATCCCTCGATGTCAAGATAACGAAAGTGAATTCCGAATTGGCTACATATCAACAAAAACTAGCTAAGATGAGAGACGGACCAGGGAAATCATCTCTCAAACAACGAGCAATCAAACTATTACGTCAGAGGAAGCAACTAGAGACTCAAAGAGACCAATTAATGTCGCAAAGTTGGAACATATCACAAGCGCAAATGACCACGGAAAACTTGAAGAATACAATGATAACTGTGGATGTGATGCGTCAAACCAACAAGGAACTGCGTAAGACATATGGTAAGATTGATATTGACAAGCTAGAGGATATGCAAGATGAAATGCTTGATTTAATTGATCAATCAAATGAATTGCAATCGGCTTTGGGTCGGTCATATGACGTTCCTGACGATATATCAGAAAGCGAACTCGATGCAGAGCTCGAAGCTCTTGGTGACGAGCTAGACTTAGGCGATGCTATAGGCAGTGATGCATTACCTAGCTATCTCACTGATAATGCCGAGACAGATTACAGCAAACTTCCTTCTTTTACAGAGGACGAACCAACGAAAAGTGAAGACAATCCTGTGCCAGAGCTAAATAGCTGACAGCATATTATACATTACTCATTAATTCATATGTAATATATTTTCAGTTTTATATCCGCTGTATCAATACTGGAAGCGAGGTTCAACGGTAAGCCTAATTACTTTTGGAGGGTGAGATTTCCTTTTCGTTCCCGATGACATTTTTCCTCTTCAACGCCATCATGTAGTTGCCAATCTTCGGTGTCTGAGTGTAAAACCATCCAACTGCAGGTAGGTATGCGCAACCTTTAGAGTCAATGATCTCAAAATCATCCCTCAATGTTTCAGCGAACTCTCTTATCTCATCTTCTTTTATGTACTTTGAAAAGGTATGGGTTCCTAATGGGACAATCTTCAAAATGTGCTCACCCATGAAGATGGTGGTAAACCATGAAACGAAATCTCTATTAATAGTGGACAAGAAAAAATATCCTCCCGGTTTGACATGAGACAGAGCTTTCGTCAATATCACAGAGGGATACTCAACGTGTTCTAGCATTTCCATACAGGTAACCACATCAAAGGTTTCTGTATTGGAAATATCATCTAAAGATTTCAGCTCATATGTGAGCTTCTCTGCAAGTATAGGATCTAGTTCTTTGTGGAGATTGGCCACCTCGATAACTTCCGGAGTCATGTCGATTCCCATCACATTTGACACGTTTGGTAAACGAGCTAACGATTCGGAAAGAAGACCACCACCACAACCTATGTCAAGACATTTCATCTTCATATTTATATAAATATCCCATGTGGCAGCATTCAACTCTTGATCTATCTGGTTGGCAATCCCCTTGGGGAGGAGATTGTTATAGTTCCATCCTGGAATGAACACTTTCTCGTCCTCGTTTTGAGCCTTTTCATTTACTTGGATATGCGATTTGATATTATCTGATATGAAATCCATTCTTAAGAGATTCATTTTATGGAGGATTCTCTGTGGCCCGTTGCTATCCCACCACGTTGATGCCAATTGTTGGAAATGTTCCTTCTCGGATGGGGTAATTGTGGTCAAGTTCGACTTTGTGGCACTTGCACGCAATGCAGTGGTACTAAATTTTCTGAGCATCTTTCAATAGTGTCAATCCTTGGTTAATACGGTTGCTAGTCAGTATGTTAGCCCAGTCTTGTCTGACTTTCAATGGTAACGAGATGTTCGGAGATTATCAAGGTAGTGCTTCCAGTGAAGGATGAGGAATGGTGAAGTGAGGCCCGTAGTTTTGTTATTTTCGTGGGATTCGTGATTCGTGGGTGCTCGAATCTTGATCAACAAAGTGGCTTTCCTTACACTACATCTTTTTCTTCGTGTAATTCTACAATTAAGAGTCTACTGCAATAAATAACGACCACACTTTCGCAACAATGAGCGATAGTGAAAGTGGATCTGGCAGTGATTCTGAGCCAGAATTCGAAAGCATCATTGCTACAAGAGCTCGAAGATCAAATGCTGGTTCACGTCTACGACAGTTGTTGGACCTTGAAGAATCCAATGCAGGAATATCTGTGACGAATGAGGATGATGAGAACGTCAACCTGTTATTTGCAGAAGATGAAGACGATTTCGAGTTTGTGGGAGAAGAGGGAGAAAGTGGCGAAGAAGCTGGAGATGATGATGATAGTGACGACAATGAAAAGACATCCAAACAGTTTATAAGGTCTTCTAGAATCAGCGGTTCTACAAAATCCAAGACTAAGAAAGAGGACTCTGATGATAAAGATGCTGCTGCCAACCCTGATGAAATGTTGTCCGATTCGGATATAAGTGCATCAGATGATGATGAAGAGGAAGGAGAACGCGAATTGCAAAGACAGGAGAAGCTGAAGAGACGTCGAAAAAGGAAATCAGATCTTCCAACAGCAGCATTGCGAAATAAGAAAGCAAAGAAAGATATAACGACAACAAGGAAACCAACAGTGGAGAAACCTTCTAAGGAAGAATCGGCTAGAAGGTCACATAAATCATCTCTTTTTGATAGTGCACCGATCTCCCCAGCACAAAGACGACACTCTGCGCGTTCTGCTACTCTCAAAAACAGTATAGAGACACATGAGAAATTGGAAGAAGAATTCAAGAGAAGAAAAACTATAGTACCTGTGGCGAAGAAAGAATACGTGGAAAAAACTTTGGAGGAAAGACTAGAGGAGGCTAAAATTACAGAAGTGGAAAATACACTTTCATTGACTAGATTTTATGAACAAGAAATTCAGAAAAAGAAGACACAAAGGGATGCTGCAAACTCAAGAAAATTCAGACTTGAAAACTACATAAGATTTTGGAGCACGGGTGTCTATGTGACCCCTATAGATGAAATGGAGGAGATCGAGGAGGAGAAGAGAAAAATTGAAGAAGAGGAAGAGAAACGAATAAGAAGAAAATTGCAGTATTTGAAAAGGAAGCAGGCTAGACTTGGGGCTACTGCAGACCTATCCGAAGAGATCAAAGCACTTGCTGAGGGCATTGAATCGAAAGAGGTAGAAATTGTGGAGTCTGAGAACAAGGAAAACGAAACATTAGGTAAAGATGACACCAGTGAGAAAGAAAAAGAACGTGTAGATAAAATTGAGTCAACTGGTGATTCTGGCCTAGAGCAGTATGAAGAAGGCACAGTTCAATCTGAAGAACAAAAGGAAGAACTGCCTAGTAGCCCTCGTAAGTATGTGAGGTTTAATGAAGAGGTTGCCGTCTTTGAAGATGACCAAGAGGAACAAAAATGTCCCCTTTCTGTCAATGTCGATGAAGGCGGCGAGGCTGAATCCAATAGAAATGGTGATTCTATCAATGACACCTTAATTTCTAACGCGACAGAAGGAGAGACAACACAGAGAGTCATATACGAGGGACCATCCCGTAAAGTTACACGAGACTATGTCATTCTTGAAGAGTTTGATTCGCTCCTGTCTGAGGAGAATATTAAACGCATTTTACTGGGCCCACAATCACTGCGTATGGGTTCTAGGCGAGATCCAGAATGTGAAACGATTTGTGTCATCAAGCAAGATGAAAGTTCCAATATTGATTTGCAAAACATTCAATCATCACGTAATGAGTCTTACAAGCAACTGCTCAAGCTGCCCAAGTTTGGTGAAAAAATGGCCATCAATGATGAAGATGATGATGGCCTTACGATAGTGGAGAGTGAAGTCGTTCGTATCAACACGCCAGCACCAGTTGGTATACATTTACCAAATGGACAAAAGAAAATATGTCTCACTACTGGTATGCCTGCGATGTACTACGATCCCACTAATGGTGTTCCATATGCTACGGTCGATGCCTTCAAGATCTTAAAGAGCCTGGTAGATGGTGAGTATGAATGGCTCCAGTTGGACAACGGTGGCATTAACTCGAGGTTTGCAGGTGGTATTGGATGCTATCTTGGGAAAAAGGATCAGAGGCATGCAAA